>VZRW01011368.1:73848-87689 GCA_013398125.1 Aegotheles bennettii | reverse complement strand
ATGTATGCATGCGTGTATGCATGTATGTATGTGTGTGTATGTCTGTTTACATGCATGCACATACATATGTGTGTATATGCATATGTTTATATATGTATATATGTCTGTATATGTCTGTATATATGTGTATATATGTCTGTGTATATGCACATGTTTATATATGTATATATGTCTGTATATGTCTGTGTATATGTCTGTGTATATGTCTGTGTATATGCATGTTTATATATGTATATGTCTGTATATGTTTGTATATGTCTGTATATGTTTGTATATGTCTGTATATATGTCTGTCTATATGCATACGTTTATATATGTATATATGTCTGTATATGTCTGTTTATATGTGTACATGTATATATGTGTATATATATATGTCTGTGTATATGCACACGTGTAAATGTATTTATATGTCTATATGTGTGCATATGTCTGTTTATATTCATATATGTATGCATGCATACATGTATATATGTGTGTATCTGTACATGCATATCTATATATGTATATGTGTCTGTGTCTGTGCATACAAGTATATATGCATATATGCATACAAGTATATATGTATATATGTGTATATATCTGTATATCTGTATATATATGTATATATGTATGTATGTATGTATATATGTATATATGTATGTATATATACATATGTATATATGTGTCTATATCTGTAATCTATGTGTGTATACACTCATTCATATGCATATGGGTGTGTATATGTGTATCCATACGTATAGATATGTATAGCTATGTAGATACACATATGCACATGCACATACTCGTGTGTGGATTTCTATAGGTGCAGGCACATGCATGCCCTCATACATGAATATGCCTTCATACCTATCTAACACACGTGTGTACATACAACACCTCTATGTATGTGTGCATATTGCACCTATGGGGGGTGTCACTGTGCGTGGGGGGGCTGACAAGGCACACACATATACAGACATATACACACCTATATCCATATACAATTCATGCAATCTCCAAGACAGAACCTGCTCGTGGTGGTTACGATCTCACAGCCTGTCCCTATTCACCGCCCAAGAGGAATTGGCCACATTTGGGTCCATTTTGGGTTTCTTTGCTGTTCCACATCCCAATTTTTAGATCACGCACCCCGTGACCTCTGTCCTGGCTCTCCCACCCTGCCCATCGCATCCCAGTGGCCCCAGTAACGCCTCCCCTGGCTGATCTGGTCATTTGCTAGAGCCCAGCCCATGCCAGTGGCTCTGCTCTGGGGGTTTGAGCCTTCCTGGAGATGAGAACCCCTGGTGTGCTGCCCCAGCCCTGCCCGGGCACCTCCTGCTCTGTGCTTAAATGAACACACAAACACCCACTCTGGGCAGGCCAGGGAGATGTGCAGGCACAGCCCGACTGTCACCAGCCCCGGGGTTTTTAAGGAGAGATTAAGGGCTGGACTGGTGGCTCCCAGATTATAGGAACAAAGGGGTCAGGGCGATCATCCCTGCTGACCTCCACCATCCACCCCGGGCATCCCCAAATAGCTCCTGCCCTGAAGGCGCCGTTTCCTTGGGAGAACTTGGGCACCTGGGATAAAAGCTGCCCTGATGGTGAGCCCACCCCAGCCAGCACACGGAGCCTGGTGCTCCACCAGAGCTCCCCACTGAGTGGTTGGGGGTTTGCCCTTGGATTTGCTGTGGCTTTGTCTCCTTATCTCCTCCATCCCCAGCCCAGCGAGCTGCCTGGCCAAGCCATCCTTTAATCTCCTCCCTGCTGAGCTGCCCATGCCAGCATCCCCTAATCCCTGGCTACAGGGCCAGTGTTACGCTCGCCCTCAGCATCACCCCAGAGGTGTCACTTCCCATGGGACATGGTCACCAAGGAGTGACCAGCATGTGCGGACACGTGGGAGATCGGTGGTGTGGGTGAAGGTGCTCCCAGCGTGAGCTCCAGCACTGAAATCCCACCACTCCTGCCTGGGAAGGGGCCACATCTCTCCTCCCAGGGAGCAGGGATGGGGCTGAAAGCTGGGGGAGATGGGATGGGGCAGAAGGTGAGGGATGGGTGGGAAGGGATGAGCCCTGGGTGCTGCCTGGTGTGCTCGGGGCGTTGCGTGGAGTGAGTCACTGGCCACACGTGTGATGCAACATGACAGTGCTAATGGATCTCATTAGGATCCAATTATCAAGGGGAAACTGAGGCATGGGGAGGTGAACATCACGCCTGGGGCGGGCAGGGGTGAGATTGCAGGAGACCTCACACTGCAATCTCGTGCTCGCTGCACTAAGCTGCACAGGAATCAGGCGCAGAGGGCAGGAGCAGTGGTGGAGGCCACTGAGGAAAGCCTGGTGGGAGAGGATGAGCCCAACATCCACAGCACAGAGCCTTGTCCCGAGCACTCAGGCCCTGGCACAGGGAATTGTGTCCCTGGCCACGCTGAGCGGGGCCCATCCAGCTCCCAGGAGCTGCTCCAGGCTGCTCTCACCCGCTGTGCTTCCCTCCGGGAGCTGATGGGTTTGGCACTTTGACCCTCAGAAGCTCTTCCCTGGTTTCACCCATCTGTGCTGCCTTAAAGCCAAAGCTGGGATGAGCAATTCCCAGTATCCCAGCACCCCCACTGCAGCTCCCTCCCTTCTGCCTCTGGGATGAGTCCCAGTGGCAAAGCCGAGCCTGTCCTGGTCCCAGGAGAGCATCCACAGCACCTGCAGCAGGACCAGGGCTCTCAGCCCATCATTGGCCCTCTTCTAACTCCACATTAGCATCTTCCTGGTGAAAAGCCTTTGATTTCTGGGTTCTTTCCTTCCCCAAACCCATCTCAGAGAAAGCTGGAGAGACAAACCAGCTTTGCGAAGGGTTCCTCTGGTAGGAGGAACAATTTTCAGAGAGCTTTTCTTTCCCCACTTCAAAAAAATTAAAAATAATGAGGAGAGAGCTGAGTTTGGTGGCTGCTCTTGGTATTTCCTTATGTTCAACACATGTCCCTTGCTATGGAAAGAAGAGCAACCACCACTGGAAGCTTACAGCCCGGAGGCCTGGGGAAGCTGGTGCTGAAAACAGGACTTCATAGCTCAGCTGCTTGCCCGCAGCGAGCCTGGGGCTGGTTTTCCCTCTGATCCTGCCACGTCCCCTCATCCCCTAAGCTTGTACCACCCCGTGGTGAGACAGCAGGGAGCTGAAAATAAGAGCCTCGGTCTTTTGGGGGAGCCAAGCTGGCCTGAGGTGACCCAGCACCATGCCTAATTGCTTGGAGAAGGGAGGGGAGCTACGGAGAGCATCCCCACTGCTCATCCATCCCCTTTCAGACCATTTTTTCCCTCCCGGTGCTGAGACTCGGAGCTGCTGCCCAGTGAAGCAGAGCCCTGAACCATTCTTTGATATTTAAACAACAATTTTCCATTTTGTGACAGCCACACGCTGTTCCAGGCTCGTGTCGAGCAGGCTGCCTGAGTCATGTGCAAAATAAACCCACACATGGCCCCCTCTAATGTTCCCATCTGAGCACGTATGGCCCTCTGATGTCCCCGCAGCCAAGAAGAAACAGTAAAGGCTCTTGGCCAGGTTTCTGTGCTGCTGGAGACCTTACATGGCCCCAAGAACCCCGCTGGCCCCCACCGCACTGCCCCGCCGGTGCTGTTCAATAAAATGACCCCAAGCCCTGGTGGCTCATGGCCACACTGTGAAACCCCCCGTGTCCCCAAAAGCACGTGGCTGGTCCAAATCTCCCCCCCTGGCTCCGGTGCACCTCCTGTCCATCCCCAGATCATCATCTAGTTCTGGGCTGCCAAGTTCACAGAATCACAGAATCACAGAATCCCAGAATCCTAGGGGTTGGAAGGGACCTCGAAAGCTCATCCAGTCCAACCCCCCTGCCAGAGCAGGGTCACCTAGAGTCCATCACACAGGAACGCATCCAGGCGGGGTTTGAATGTCTCCAGCCAAGGAGACTCCACAGCCTCTCTGGGCAGCCTGGTCCAGTGCTCTGGCACTCTCACAGGAAAGAAGTTCTTCCTGAGATTCACAGGGAACCTCCTGTGCTCCAGTTTGCATCCATTGCCCCTTGTCCTATCATTGGCCATCACTGAAAAAAGCTTGGCTCCATCGTCCTGCCCCTCACCCTTTACATATTTGTAACCATGGATGAGGTCCCCCCTCAGTCTCCTTTTCTCCAAGCTAAAGAGCCCCAGCTCCCTCAGCCTTTCCTCATAAGGGAGATGTTCAACCCATCACGATACTTCGCCAGGTCCTCCCCAAAACCTCGGAGATGCCCCTCATTCCTGGAGGAGACCCCATGTCCCCAGACCAGTCACCTCCCCAGGCTGCACAGCAGGGGTTACCATCACCTTCCTCACCCAGCCTGTGAGCTTTGAAAGGATTCAAACCTACACCCAAACAGACTTCACCAGGGACCAGAGCTCCTTGGACCAGGCGCGATGACAAGGTGCCAGGCGGCTGTCAGTGCCACCATGTGCTGCTGCGTGTGCCTGCGTGGGCCACCACCGTGGTCCCGTGCCATGAGCTGTGATTAATTCATTAGTCAGGCTGGAGTCGCGTGAAAATATCTGAGATCACAACTCATTGCTGAATTCCTTCTGGGGAGGGTTGAGCAATTCAGTATTCAGTGTCAGCTGGCAGGAGGTCGGAGCGTGTCAGACATAGGACGTAACCCAGAGCAGAGCCATCACCCTGACCATTGGGTGGTGGGTCCTTCAGAAGGAGCAGCTCAGTACAAACCCAACCTTTGGTCCATTAAGGATTCAACATTAAAAAACGATCCACCCTGAGCCCCCTTTTCCAGGCCCAGTGGTGAGGACTTCAAGACCCTGGAGGTCCCTTCCAACCATAATGACTCTATGATTCTATGAGGACTCCTTGGCAGAACAGGGGGTGGCTGTGCCATCACTGGTGAGCAACCAGGCCGACCGTGTGCGCCGATGGAATCGCGTTCTTCCATCAGTTCTTAGGAATGTAATTAGCTGTGAGTTAATAAGCAAACATCTACCCTCTCCAAGCGTAGTTGCAGAGGTGTAAAATCAAGGGGCACTTCCTAACGGCAGGGAGGAGGTAGGGATGGAGCTGCTGCACCAGCATGGTGCTCAGTGAGGATGCTGCTGGCAGTCACACCCAGAGACAACTGACAATGAGGGACAAAACCTGCAGTCCTTCCAGAGGACCTCCCTTGGAAGACAACCACAAAAGAGAAGCTCAAACAGCCCATGAAGCCTCCTGCCATGCCTCTGCTGAGGACAGGATTGCGCCCTGTGGGCTCTGGTCTGTGTTTCACTGCTGTTCCTCACACATGGGACGTTTGCTCAGCATCTGCAGTGATCTCCCCCCAACTGTACCCTCCACCAGCAGCACCCCAGAGCCATCTTGTGAGTGGCTCAGGTGGGAGAAGGTGCTCAGCTGTTGCTCAGCCTCACAGCGGTCCTCCCATGGACCATGTGAACACACAGCTCAGCTCCTCCAGACACCCACTCCCAAAATTTAAGTATTTTTTTTAAAAAAAACCATTTTCCTTTGTTCTTCTCTAAAGCACAATCTCTGAAGCTGTCAGCTGTAAGGACATCAGCCCCGTGCGTTCTCCCCGAGAGGAGGATGTGGCAGCATCTCCCCCTCACCCAGCCCACGAGAGCAGCAGTGAGCTGATGGAGGAGGCAGGTGTTGCTTCAGCAAGGCAGATTTAAATGCATAATTAAGTGAAATGAAAACACCACGCGTTGCTCGTTAGGGCTGGTGGAGCTGTCTGGAGGGTGAAGATAAGATAATAATAAGATTGGCACATAAACATCAGCTTGTGAGTGCTTCTGGTGCCCATGGGATGGGCCCACCTCGTAGGTGACCTCCACAGCTCCTTTTACCCACGAGGAAACTGAGATGGAGAAAAATCAAAGATCTTGGCCCAAAACATCATCAGCATTAGGGCCAGCAGAGGAGCATGAGCAATGGACACACTGGTGTGGTACCTTGCACGCATTTAAATATGGACTGGTGAGCAGTGGGGACAGCCACAGCACCCATCTCCCGCCCAAGTGATCCAGCTTCCCCCCTCATGCCCTCCTTTGAGATGAGCAGCCACTCTCCCCATGTTGATTGACCACTTAGAGACCAGTCCGCGCCATGCCCAAGTCCACACTGTCCCACCCCAGGTTAACTGAAGAAATGAAGCAGCTTTGGAGTCCCCGAGCCCTATGAAAACACACCAAACCATAGATGTCTATATATTTTTGTTTGCATTCAACACAGGCAGCCAAAGCTCTTTTTTTCCCCTTTTTTCCCCCCTTCTGCATGCTATGGAAAGAATCCTGTGCTCTCTGCCTGGGAGCTCACGTGCCAGAAGGTCCATTGTAGCTATGATTTAAGCCACATGAGCTGGCTGTGTGGTAGCACAGTAATACTCCTTCCTTGGCTTTCCCACTCAGAAACTGTGATTAACATGGTGTCTTGTGGCTGGTTCAAGGCTGCTGGTCCAAGGAAGAAGTTAAAGGGAAGGAGGCCACCATGGCTGCTGTCAAAACAAAGTTTGTTCAGTGATTGCTCAAGGGGGATTTGCAGCCAGGACCTGATTATAAGTCCCCTGGGGCCAGCCAAGCACAGCCACTTCCAACCCATTTTGAGGGTGGTGAGATGCCTACAGCAAGACCCATGGTGGCCTGGCTGGGACCAGACTCATCAGGTCTCCTCTGAGGATCTCCAGCACTACTTGACCAGTGGCTCAGACACCACCAGTGCTGTGGGCAGTGTGTCTGGGGGAGGAACTGAGAGGCTCCTACCAACTGCAGAGGTGTTGGGCAATGAGCTTCAGGGGTTTTATGCCAAACATTCCAAATCCTTCATTTTCTCTGCTTGACTGAAGGCTCCTGTGGGACAGGGTCAGCAGCTGCTCTTGACCTTCATTCTCTAGACCAGCCAGTACGTGTTGTGTGTGCCCCATCCTTGGGGTCTGCAGCTGGATCCTACTACTGGTTTGGGATTTCTTTTTACTTTTAGGGGCACTGCTGGATTCTGGAGCCAAGACTCAGCCGTTCACAGCCGTGTTTTGTTCCTGGGCTGACACAGTCAATACCAAATCCCCTTGTTTTCACCTAAAAAATCAAAGCATCTCCTGTCGTTGCACTTTAATGTGCATTTACCACCACTGAACTTCATTTGGTGTGGTCTTCTCCACGCCCCTGGGGAAGGTCCCCTTCTACAGCCCCTCACTTTTACATGAGCTGGTCTCAAGTGAGTCACTGTGATATTGGTGAGGAGAAAGCCTTGCTCTGAATATCACCCAGACGATGAAGAACACCACGTCCCAGGCTGGTGCCTGCAGGCTCAGGGTATGGCAGCTTGCTGCAACCCAGGATGAATCAGAGCTGTGAAAGCACAGGCTCACAAACAGGAGTCAGCATCCCACCTTCCTAGCAAACACTCAGCACTGCCTGCCCACCAGCCCGCGCTCTGCTGGCTCCGTCAGGTCCTGTGTGATCCTGAGGAAGGTGCAATATCATTCCACCCACCACTGGTGGTCTTTGCCAGGACCCCATCACCAAATGGCCCCCGATATCTTGGTGATAAATGGCCCCTAAAACACATTGGCTGTGACAATAAAATCACCCACACCAGAGCCTCAGCATCGTTTTGGACCAGGCCAATGGGCCCAAGCACTGCCTGGGCATTGTTAGGAAATTGTGTGAGCTGGGGACCACTGGGAAGGGGAAGTTTGGATGGGGCCATCCCATCTGGGGCTGCAGGAGACTTTGGCAGCAGTAGTAGCCTCAGAACCAGCAAACCACCCAGACACACTTAATTTGTTAATATCTCTGTTGTCTTGAGGCTCAGTGATGGTCTGAGAGCTGCTGGCATAACCCAAGCTCACCCTCCTTCCTCCATGCCAGCAACACCCATGCTCCTCGGTGGGAGTGACCAATGTGATGCCCACCAAGCCAAGGGTCACAGCCATGGGAAACCAGGCTTTCCCAGCAGGAAAACTAAAGAATAGAAGGGAAAACATGCTGGTTTTCAAAAACTCATAGCCCGGTTGTGCAAAAGGGGGAAGAGAAATGAAACCATCTGCTCGTGGAGCACCTCGTGAGTCACTCAGACACCAAGGTGTGGTATCTCAGCCTGCTGAGCTCGGCAGGTCCACCCTTGCTTCGCTGCCTCCACGGCAGGAGCTGAGTGGTTTTTCAGGGCTGGGTGTTGACGCTGTTTCTGAGTATGGGGAGGACAGCCTTGCTCCAGGGCCAGCCCAGCAAATCCCAACAGGAGCAAGCCATGCTTTGAGGCAGCCCAGCCATGCCAAGACCAGCTGCTGCCCAGAAACCATTGCTTGGGTTGCTTTGGGATGGGGCACCGTGATGCATCCCATGGTGCTGCCTCGCATCACTCAACATACCAAAGGGTGTAACAAAAGCAACACAAGCAAAGCATCAGAGAGGCCAAAAGGAGGATTCTTCTGGCTGTGTGCTCCTAGGAAAGCCAAGCTTTGACCTCTACGAAGCCAGGAGATGTAGGTGTGGTGTCCACGCCTGGGTCTGGCAGCAGGAATTTTCCCTACGTAGCAACAGTTGTTATGTAGCAATAATACTTGGCAATTTTCAAGGCACTTGAGAAATATTAATTAATCCACACATCAGCCTTGTCAGGTAGGCAGCGAAATATTTTCATCTGTGCTTTTGCAGCTTGGGAAGTGACACCCAAAAAACCCAAAGCACCTTGTCCATGGTCAGGGCAAGAGCAGCTGCCAAGGGGCAGATGATGCAAAGAAAAACCAAAGGAAAACCAGCACAGTGCATCAGGACATGCAAAGGAAGCAGTTTCCAGTCCAGAGAAGCCAACCTCCCATCACACAGACTTTTCTGCTCCTCACACTGGCATTTCACAGCTTGATTTAATTACACTAATCACTCTGATGATGACTCCTGACATTCACCTTCATTAGCCACCAGCGGCCACGCTCAGCCACCTCGGCTTCAGAGCTATCAATGTCTGCTTTAAATATAACCCGTGTGTGAAATCAGCTGGGAGACAGCGTGTCTGGGCTCTCCTCTGGCACAGCCTGCACGGAGGTGGCTGGGAATGCAAGACCCAAGCCAAAACTGCAGTTTAACCCCAGCTGAGCATGGGCGTGACCTTCTTCTGGGTGTCTTGGGGTGGGGAGAGCTTTTTCTCCTTGGCACGGAGGCTGACAACTGGGTGGAAGTGGGGAAAGGGGATGATGTGCAGGGTGAAGTCAAGAAGTTCAGCCCATGGCACCATCTTCCCAGCTGGCCTGGGAATGGTGGCATTGCTACACCTTCTGCTGCATAAGCATGTGGCTGAGACCATAACCAGGCTTCAGCCAAGGAGGATTTTTGCCCCAGTGACCATTTGTCCCCAAGCAAACAGAAATTTAGGTCACGCTGGGGGTAGTCACATCCTAAAAGCAGGAGGTGTGACACCTGGAAGGGCAAAGCAGGAGGACACATGGTGCCACAGCCACCTCTCCAAGCATGGAACTACATGGTCAGAGAGCAAAGCCTGTCCCACCCCCATGAGGACCACCAAGGCCACGGTCACAGCCACGCTGCCCTTCATAGAATCATAGAATCATTCTGGTTGGAAGGGACCTCCAGGGTCATCAAGTCCAACCTTTATCCCATCATATTCCTAACCATTGGACCATTAGACCATGGCCTCAAGTGCCTCATCAACCCATTTTTGGAACACCCCCAGGGACGGTGACTCCACCACCTCCCTCGGCAGCCCATTCCAGTGCCCAACCACCCTCTCAGTACAGAACTTCCCAGCAGGGCACGTCACTCACCTTACACTGAGGGAAAATGGTGAAAACCCACGAAACCCTGGCAGATGGCAAAGGGAGCCAGGTGCTGCGATGCCACAGCTTTGTTTCCCCTTCTTCATGGTTTAATGTGCTGTTTCCAGCCTGCCATTCCCATTTTAGTGGTTCTGCTGCCTGGGGAGCACGGAAACAAAACTTTCTGCCGTGCCGTCCGTCAGAGCCGAGGAACCTGAGCTCTGCAAAAGGAAAGCAGGAGAGAAGTGAGGATGATTCCAGCCTGCGAGCGATACCCCCCAACACCACCAACCACAGCCCAAAAGCCTTTCTCTGCTGTGTTTCTTTATTGAGGCTTTATTTTGCTAACCATGCCCCCAGTAAATGCACTCAGAATCACAGAATCCCAGAATCCTCGGGGTTGGAAGGGACCTCGAAAGCTCATCCAGTCCAACCCCCCTGCCAGAGCAGGGTCACCTAGAGTCCATCACACAGGAACACATCCAGGCGGGGTTTGAATGTCTCCAGCCAAGGAGACTCCACAACCTCTCTGGGCAGCCTGGTCCAGTGCTCTGGCACTCTCACAGGAAAGAAGTTCTTCCTGAGATTCACAGGGAACCTCCTGTGCTCCAGTTTGCATCCATTGCCCCTTGTCCTATCATTGGTCATCACTGACAAAAGCTTGGCTCCATCGTCCTGCCCCTCCCCCTTTCCATATTTGTAACCATGGCTGAGGTCACTCGTGCAGGTGTTCTTGGCAGGGATCGATCACTCGGTCCTGCTACGGCATGCAACGCTTCCTTAAAACCTAGGAAGGCACCCGGTTATAATTAAGGATAAATACAAAGCATATGGGGTTTACATTGTACAAGCAGGATCATTTTAGGTTGAGTGGAGCCAGGCAAAGAGATCAGGCATGAAAAAGGCTCGTGGTGCCAGCGGCTCTCCCGGATGCCTGGTGGGATGCGGTGCTCACGAGCGATGCTCTGGGTACGGCACTGCTGCCGCGGGGTTGTTGGACACTTCACTCTCATATCTCTTGTTCTTTGCTGTGAGATAACTGATGCTTTAAAGAAAAAAAAGAAGCTAAGGAAGAAGTGAGATGGTTCCACTACAAAGGATGGGATTTAAGTATTTCATTCAACCTTCACAATCAGCATTCTGCTGTGAAAGTGCACCTAAAAAAGGGGACATTAAGACCGTTTTCTCTGGGAAAGAGATGGCCCAGGGCATGTCCTGAGTGCTTATCTCCTCCTTGAGAACCCTTGTTTTGCATCAAGCTAAATTTCTTGGTGCTGGCTCTGGTGTGCTATATCTGCTGGATATTTTGGCTGGCTTCTCTGTTGTGTGCCGTGGTTTTTGCTGTGACACACAACACACGGTCTCTTAGGAACACGATGGACTTTTGCACTCTTATCTTAAGGATGTTGTCACTGCAAAACCCTCCCATGTAGCCACAGGAGCGTTTCTGAAGGCTGCTCCTAAGGAGCACACGCCTTCCTTCCCAAAAAGGCCATTCACTGCCTCCTTCCTGCTGGGAAACCACATGGACCCAGCTCCCTCTGCTTCAAAGGTGACCTGGAGTTGCTGGAGCAGATACTACCCGTGGGCAAAAGCCACCCTAGAAAGGGGTGTTGGTGTCCGGACTGCGGCACCGCTCATAACTGGGTGCTGATGGGGATAGATCAGAGAGGACCAAACTGGATTTCTCTTTGCCCACGGGGTCTGTTTACACCAGGGTGGGGAGGAGAGGACCAGGTATCCTCCTGGCTTGGCCCTGGCCAGAAGGACCAGGTGTTCAAAAAATGGGTTGATGAGGCACTTGAGGCCATGATCTAATGGTCTAATGGTTAGGAATATGATGGGATAAAGGTTGGACTTGATGACCCTGGAGGTCCCTTCCAACCAGAATGATTCTATGATTCTATGACCAGGGAGGGGACCGCCCACATCGGGCTCATCCCTCCCCGCGTGCTGCGGCTTGACCTAGCACCCTCCTCCCAGTCCCCCTTCAGAAAAGAGTGAAAAAGAGGGAAAAACCCCAAAAAAGCTGATGGAAGCTCACAAACTCCAAGTTTCTGTGTGCCTTCCCGAGTATGAGTACAGGTTTTGAGACAACAGACACACTATTTTTAGTTTCCTCTGGGGTATGTTTGGGAGCAAGCCCTTAACTGTTGCTGTGCTGCTATAGAAACCGTATCCATGTACACTGACATGTTTACAATTGTTTCAAACGCCATAAACTTCCAAGGGCAAAGTCAAGCAGCTTATTTCCATTAAAGTCACTGCCCTGGTGTGAGTTTCTTATACTGTTGGATTTATTAATTTAGGACCCTTCTCAGCTTCATCTGGCCCCATGGAGCTTTCCTTCCCAGCAAGGCTCGCCAGCTCTCCCTGCCACAGAGCTTGGCAAACCCACAGCAAAACGGTTGCTTCAGGAAGAGAAAATGTTTTTGCTATCTCTGCCCGAGCTGGGCTATCAGAGGGGTGGTCAGCAGGTGCCAGGGCACCTGTGCAAAGCATGCTCTGCATGCAGATCCGCCTGCCCACCTGGGCCAGGGGCTGGGCACTCACTGCCCAGGGTTGCTCAGACCTTGTGGCCAGCTCACAGCTATCAGGGACAGCAGAGCAGTGGCCTAACTTCCAAGAAAAAAGAAAAAAGAAAAAAGAAAAAAAAAAAGAGAAAAAAAGCACAACAAAACCTTTCAGTTCAGGCTTCAGGAAGAGAAAAAAGCTATTTTTAATATATTTTTTAAGTTTTCCTGAAGTTAGAATCATAGAATCATAGAATAGAATCATAGAATCATTATGGTTGGAAGGGACCTCCAGGGTCATCAAGTCCAACCTTTATCCCATCATATTCCTAACCATTAGACCATCAGACCATGGCCTAGGTTAGGCTTACCCATCCCTTTTTGCTTTGAAGTAGCAATCCTTCTCCTTCAACACGGATTAGAAAAGGGGAGAGCAAAAGGTTGTTGTTTTATCCAACATCCCAGGTGGGCAGCAGATGTGAGAGAGGGGAACACCACATCCTGTCCTGGACGTGAGATGGGATGTGTCATCTGAGACGGATGAGGAGTGCAGCTTCCACCCCATCCTCCTTGCAGCACTCCAAGTCACAGACATCATTTGCAAGGTGGGCCGAGGGTGCAAGTGGACCCTCTCCTGGAGCACCAGCCCCAAAACGACCATGCCAGGCCTAAGCTGGGTTTCCCTGAGCTGCCCGAGATCAGCAGGAACCAGGTCCAGATCTGCATGGAAGTAAAGGAAACAAACGGATCTTGGTCCTGAGTTTGCTCCTAACTCGATTTAATGTCTCCAAAGTCAGCACCACCTCCTTTGCCCCTTTCTTGTGCAAATAGGCCTGAGCTCACCTGGTTATTATTTGTCATTTCACCCCTGCTAGTTAATTATTTATGTTTATTAGGTCATGCAATACAGAACGAAAACGACAACCAAGTAAGTTACATCTGCAGTAACACCCCAGCAGGTCAATAGAGGCCAGTGGCTGTGGTTGGCTGGGGTTGCCATTTGCCTGAGCCAGCAGTTCCACTTTCCACGTGGCTGCAGAGAGCGAGGAGGTAAAGGTTGGACTTGATGACCCTGGAGGTCCCTTCCAACCATAATGATTCTATGAGTCTATGATTCTATGAGGTGGCCATCCAACCCAACACCTACCTTGGTGAAGCATCCTGTGCTGCACTGCACCGTGCAGAAAGCCCCGGGTGAACCAGCTGACCCTTGTGATGCTCATGGGAAAGAGACAGTCGTGGTTGTGATGCTCTGGCCACTGTGAGTTAAAAAAAACCAGCAGCCAAACCTCAGCTCTTGGCCCAACGGTGGTTTCTGAGCTGCTGGGTAATGACAGGTTCTCTCTTATTGATGTACTCCCTGCAAAGCAATTAACATTTGGCAGCCAAGAAAGCCCCAGAGCTTGTTGTCTGAAGAATGTATCTGCCTGCAGCTGGAGTTTGTATCCCCACCCAAGCCCAGGCTGAGGAGGCTTGTAAAGCCTTTCAGACCTTCAGTGGGATGTGCCACCAAAGCCATCCTGGGAGTCACATAGAGGGGGGAAAAAGGCATGAAGAAGGGGATGCTCCCAAAG
>VZRW01011368.1:48501-73823 GCA_013398125.1 Aegotheles bennettii | reverse complement strand
CCCCCCCCAAAACAAGACAGGCGATGATCCCAGTGCCACCATCAGGACAAAACCCATCTCTGCCTCCTTCTTTCTACCCCACTTCCATGGCCCAGTGACAGGTCCTAAGTGATGCTGCACTGCTACCACGTGACAAGGGCTCAGTAGGATCACAGGCAAAATCTCAACCCAGAGACTTTTGACTTTATTTTTCTGCCAGTTAACACAAACTTCTCATCACCCTTTTGGACACAGAACTGTTCGGGTGCTCGAGCATGAACCACTTGGTGATCATGCATAGATTAGTTTGGTGCTCATGCATGATTTAATTGGGTGCCCATGCGTGAGCTAATCAGGAGCTCATGCATGAGTCATTTGGGTAGTCATGCATCACCAGAAAGAGTGTTCATGTGGGAATTCATCAGGCACTCATGGGTGCATTGATTGGTTGCCCAGACATGGATTATCTGGGTTCTCATGCAGGCACTGACTGGGTGCTCATGCACAAATTAATAGGGTGTTCATACATGCACTAATCCTTCACTCATGCATGAACCTATTGGGTGCTCCTCTGTGAACTAATTAGTGCACTAATCCCTGCAGTTCATGCCCAACTTGTTCCTCTCCTTGAAACTCATCCTTAAAAGCTGTTGAAACACAAATCCATTATCAACTCTACTTTCAACATCGCCACAATCTAATGCACATCAGCTGCAAGCTCCACTCTTCCTCCCTTTGAACCAGACGGAGGGATTAACTCTGAAGCAACGTGTGCATACGCTCAATAAATGTCAATCCTTGTTCCCAGGAAGCAGAGGCTGGGGGTTATCAGCATCACAGCCCAAACTCTGATCTGTTACGAGCCCCACCCCTTGCACAATGGACCAGATTATCAGGGTCAACACTGTCAAAGTCCAGATAGATGCCCTTGTGAGCTTCACCTCTCATCCCCGCGGCCCAGGGCAGAGGGGTTAATGTCATAAAAACCTGAATGCAATACTTACTGCAAACTTCACACCTTGCTCCTGCAAAACACTCAGCTGGGAAGGTCACGGCAGCCTGAACATTCACCCACTGCAAACTCCACCTCTTGCTCCACGTCAGGCCCTGTCCCTGCAAGGCAAACCCAAGGCTGTCATGGCAGGTTGAATATGTGCCCGTCACCAATGTGTTCCCAGAGCTCTGCCCTCCCAAGTCACCAGCTGCCTTTCTCCTGCTCCAGCTCCCCAGCTCAGCACCACAAGCTGCTCATTGCCCACCGAGGTGCTCCCTTTTGCACAGAGCACTTGTTGACACGTCTGCACTCACACAGAAGTTGCTCAGGTGCTCATGCACAATGAATCGAGCACTTAGGCATGAATTATTTTGGATGCGAAAGCATGAACTCACCAGGCACAGATGCATAAGTGAATTGGGTGCTCCTGCATGGACACAGGACACCCAGCATGAGCAGAGTTTGCATGGCAGCCAGCCTTGCACAGCTGACCACACCAGCAGCACCTCTGCTTTCCACTCTGGGCTTCTTCTCCCACCTCCTCATGGTGCTGCGTCTGCGAGCCAGCCCTCACATCCCACAGTCTGCATTTAGGTCATGTTGGTGTTTCACCAGCTACTTCTGGGCATCAGAGCTCCTTTAACCCTCAGGGACAGGTGAGAGAGGGACAAACCAAGATGTTTGATTGTTTCCAAGTCATTTCACCCCTGAAAACCAACTCTTCCCCCAGTTTCAATTGGGATTGAAGTAATTTTTAAAAACAAAGATAATTGCCAAAGTGAAGATATTTTAAAGCATTTAAAAATATTTTAATATTAAATGTGGTTTTTTTAAAATTGGTTTATTATGGGAAAATATCAATATAATCTCTGTGGCATGAAAAAGAAGTCCCCACAATGATGGACTTTGATCATCTGGGGATTTCTCACCCCTCGCCTGGAAACTATTTGCTGGTGTTCTGTGTTCAATTTTGTTTCTTGAATACCGAGTTTCACTCTGAGTTGATTTTTTTCCTGAAAGTTTCATTTCAGGAAATGAACTCTAACACAAATGTGACACAAATGGCAGGTGGAGGCGTGGGGAGGTTTTCTAGGGGGGTTTCCCCTGCTCCTCCCGAGCAGACGTGGGCACGCGTTTGTGCGTGGGGCACTTGGCTGCTTTCTCTGAGCAAGCAGAAAAATGTTTAGGAAACGATATGAAAATGCATATTTACCACAGTGTCACCTTTGTATCTCTGCAGATACAGCCCCCCAAAAAGACGTTTTTTTAGCTCTGATGCCAGCAAGAGCCCCCTTTTCCCAAAAAGAGGGAGCATGGGGAAGCAAAGCAAAGTTTCAATGTGTGCAAGACAGATACAGCAGCATCTGCAGGGCAGAATTCCTTCTGCTTTCCTTGTCCTGAGGGGCAAAACCAAGGGCAATTATGGCTGAAGGGAACTGGGAAGAGCTGCATGCCCGGTGCCCCAGGAAACTCCTCAGCTGCCTGGCTGCTCCCACCGGATCATGGCAATCCCATGAAGGACAGGGAATGCAGTAATGTCCTTCCCTCAGGCCCTGGTTTAGGAATGCACTTAAGCACCTGTTAAACCTTAGACAGATATTTCAATCCCCGGGGTTTTATTCCCTTAAGCCCTGGACATTTTCCCTGTGTGCTGAGCTGGGATGCTCATGCACAGGGTGGGAAAATGCTGCTTAAACCTCCGATATGGGATCAATACTTGGATGGAGCATCTCTCACGGGTGACATGGGAAGGAGCAGAGCAGGTTCTGCTCGACCCTTCCACTAACACCATCCATCACACAAACCACTGCCCAGACAGATGCTGTGTTATTTATTAGAGCAGGCTGCTGATATGAAGTGCATTATATTATTATTATCCTAATTATTATTATCATCATCATCATTGTCATCATTATCATTATTATTAATTTCCTTTTCAGATGCAAACCAAACTCCAGCCATGCTGAAACCATGGCATGGTCTCCAGATGCCCTCATGGAGCAGAGATGTGTTGTGGATGCGATAGGAGAGAAAAAAAAGATGGAAAAAAGGGAGGGTTGCCCCATTTCCCCACCAGCTTTGGCAGGGACCCCCTGCCGGGGTCTGCCCAGGACAGCTGCCCCCTGAACAGGGATTTGGTGCATGCCAGTGGGAATTGTTTTACATGAAGAGGGTATAACAGAGGGAAGCAATAAATGGAAGTTTCCTCCTATGCAAGGGAGTGGAGTGAGTCACGGAGCACTCATCCAGACAACTTAAAATGAGAAGTAGTATGTGTGGGCTCCAGCCCTGTCTAGACTCCATAAATGTTCACAAAAGGAGGATAACAGGCAAAGGAGGTGAAGGGACAGGCTCCTCTCCCCATAAGCATCCCAGTAATTAAGCAGAGACATCATTAAGCCACGGTGCTCTGGCTCTTCAAAGCTGCACCAGCGCCTCATGCCGACCTGCTCGGGTAGGTCCAGCATCATTCCCACTGCCTTTCCCTCAGCCTCCACAGGACACAGCCAAAAGGTTCTCTTGATGATGTGTTAGAAGCAGAAGAGACCAAACAACACCTCTGGCACAGCCCAAGGTGCTGTGAAGGAGCAGCCTGCCCAGGTAGGCACTGGGGTCCCACCAGCTTCAGGGCAGGTGCTCATGTGCCCAGGTGTTTGTGTGAAGCTCAGCCCTCTGGTTTGGGAAAGACAGGGATTTCGTGCACCACAGCAAAAAGAATTAGAACTGATCCACAAAAGGGAGGGAAAAGAAAGGAGCCAGGCTTTAGAGTGCCAGACTCAAGTCTGACAACATCTTCTGAAAGGCTTGCGTGGGAATCTGTCTGCTACTGGGACGCATTGGTGGGTGAGACCTGGGAATGGGATCAAACCCTCTGCCTTTGCAATATTGCCTCAAACCAAGGAAAAAGTCCTGCTCACCACAGGACCGTTAGTTTCTCCTGCTCACCACAGCAATGATGGGTGCATGAGCATGCCCAGAGCATCCGTGTTCCATGTTTTCCTCACTGCATGTTAATTCCTCGGATTTTAGGCATTTTCCTGACTTTCCCTTTCCAATCTTGTCTTCAACAGAAGCCTTCTGCCTTCAGAAGTCTCCATGGTGCCCCAAAAGAAAGGGTTTATTGGAAAGAAAGTCAACCCAAGCCTTCCTTATGGCTTCTTGAGGAAGGCAAGACTGGCCAAGGCAGGAGACTGGGGCAGGGGAACCACGGGGGGGCCCCCATGAGCCCTCCCAGCCTAGGGGACAGCTTGGGGTAAGGAGAAGAGGTAAGGTCATCTACCCAGCATGTTTAAGGTAGGGTTTTGTTAATTAAAAAATGAGAAGATGATGCTTTTTAATTCCATCCAAGCGTACTTGTTGCGGTCTTAGCAGATTCCTGTTGACCTCTGGGGTACAGAAATCAAGCAGTCCAGTTTGAAAGGAAAAAACAGGGGAATCTTCTGCTATTGTGTAACATGTTGGGCATTTCTACAACCACCTGGCTTCAAACAGGCGTCTTCATGAGCAGGAGCAGAAAACACCTCACTTAGAGAGGTGAGGAGCCTTTACCCTAGGTCATTACTGACTGGTGGGGTTCATTATACCCTCAATAAAATGAGGGCAGGAGTTTGACAGCGTACGTAAAGCCTCTGATTGCTGCTTCAAATCATGACACCACCCCAAAATCAGTCATTATTTCCTAGAAAAATCAGTCGGCTCTGCATGGCGAGGCCGTGCATCTGTGCTGACACAAGACTTCCTCTACGTAAAACAGGCAGCCCTTTTGACCCGAGGGACTTTGCTTGCTACAAAGGAAATCCAGAAGGAGCAAAGTTCCCTGAGATCACAGATCTTTGCACCGGAGCAAAGTTGCACAGGGGACCCACAGCCCCGCCAGCCCAGTGCCCCAGTGACAGGGGGGTGCTGGGTGGTGATGGCATGGACAGAGCTGCTGCCTGAGAAACCAGAGGGCTCCTTTCCTACAGTGCTTACTCATCCCTGATGACTTCTGCATCAGCTGTGGGTTTAGGAGTGACTCACACGCACCGGGCTGGAGGAGCGGGAAGGAGAGCGGCAGGGCAGTGAACAGAGCTCAGCTTCCACCCACTAAACAAACTCAGCACTTCATAACTGTGATATACTTGAAGTGATCACCAATCCCAGACTGGTTTGGGCTGGAAGGGACCTTAAAGCTCATCCAGTGCCACCCCTGCCACGAGCAGGGACACCTCCCACCTGAGCAGGTTGCTCCCAGCCCCATCAGTTTGTACCACTGCTGTCTTTGGGTTGGAGCCACCACTTTGGTTGTTGGGTCAGCATCTCTGCTGGCATCCCAGTATCCATAGCTGGCAGATGGGTGTCAAAGGGACAATGTACTGGGGAGACAGAGGTTTGGGGAGGGAGAAACCAGGATGTTCTCCTCTCTCCTTCCCACCCTGCTGGCCAACAGAGCAGAAAGCAGCAAGGCTGTGGGAAAGGAAGAGGGTTCGAGGGTACACGTTGCGTTTGCTCTGCTTTCCCAGGATGGCTGGGAGTGGGCGAGCAGCAGAACACCACTGCCTGCTGCACCACGGGGACAGGAACACCCCCTGGGCCCCTGGACTGGGAGCTGTTCCCCTGAATTTTGAGAAGCAGGAATGATGTGCAGCATATTGATGTGTCTGTCTGGCACCGGCGAGTGACAGGGGCAGCAACTTGTGACCGAGTGGCAGCAGAGCCCTGGTGAAATGGGTGTGTGTGTGTGTGTGTGTGTGCAGCCCCTTTTGTCGGCACCCCCTGTTGTGTTTCCCACTTTGGGAGCAGGGAGCTGAGCAGCCCCCATCACCAGGACTGCAGGAAAGCATCCCAGTGCCACTTGGCACGGAGCGAGGGCAGCGCATTCATCCCTGGGGAGTGCTGGAAGAAGCCCGGCTCCTCTTGTTGACCTTTTTATTTCGCTTCCTTTAAAGGCTGAGGGGGAGGAGGGAGGGAGGCAGGGAGGGAAGGAGGGAATACCAGGACAACTGAGTCCGAAAGGAAAAAAAAAAAAGGCAAGTTAAAGATGTGGAGTGCTTGGCAGGGACCCAGAGCACAAGAGCACGGAGACCGTGAGAAAAATGTCACTTTGCTGTCCAACTGGATGGAAATCAGATGTCGCCTTGGGACTTCACAGGACTTGTAAATGAATAAAGGACCAGGCAGGAAAGGAGGGAAGATCCAGCCAGGCTGGAGGAGCCTTGCTATGGTTAATATCCATGGGATTTATTCCTACAGGCAACTGTGAGCCTCCTATCACAGCATAAATCCTTCAATTATGGCTAAACCAGATCTCCTGAGGAAGGAGGAGCGGAGACTTCGGGGCTTTGGTCTTGTGAGTAGCTGAGGAGGAGGAGGGAGGTGTGAGGATGGGGAAGGAAGGCATTGCAAGCCTTGCTGGGAGCTGCTGTGGGAAGAGCCTGGCTGGCACAGCCATTCCAGTGGCACTGGGCAGCAGCCGCTGCTGTTCCCAGTTCACCCAAAGCCCAGGGTGGTGGCAGGAGGACCAGAGGGGTTGGCAGAAAAGATGGGACACTGCCCAGGGAGAGCTTGCAGCTGGATGAACACCTTCAGAGCTGGAGTGACTTTTGCCTTTCAACGTGCAATCAGAGCACAACACACATGCCAGGACTAATGCAAGGAGTTCCCTGTGTCCATGCTTCCATCATGCACATCCACACACAGGTCCTGCCCTGTCTGTTCTGCTCGGGATACCACCAGATCCAGCATCTCCAGCGGGACCTCCTGTTCACACCCACCTGGGAGAAGGTGACGCCGATGGGAGAAGCAGCAGGGACAGCTGAAGAAGCCTTTGTAAGCCCTGTCTCCACCATGCTGCACAGGGGAATGCTTGGACATTTCTTCTGGAAGCTGCTCACTAAAGGCCAGTCCTCAACGTGGGAAGCTCATTCCTGCTTGCCCTGGGCTGGCTCTCAGCATGGGCTGGGAACGCAGCCACCACTTTTCTGTAAGGAAACAAAGCTGTGCTCCTCAGGAAGGACACTGGGGGCTCCCCAGCAGCCAGCCATGGACCAGGGCCTTGCTGTGCAAAGAGCTGTAATACCAGTGAGGATGGTGGCTGTCCCAGAATGCCCTGCAGCCCACTCCAGCATGAGATATGGGTCACACCTCCCTCTCACTGGGGAGCTTTCCATGTCCATCAGTGCAGCATCATTCCCTGCAGCCTCTGCCACCTGCAACCTCTATTGCCAGCACTTGAGTGCAGGGCAAGCACCATGGTGTCTGCAAAGCAGAGGTCCCCCTTGCTTCTGGGAAGCAGTCCCAGCACAAAGTGGACAAACACATTTCAGGACAGAGCTGCTGACACAAGCCTGGCCACTGGCATTGGGCCACCCCAACCACCAGCTTCAACTACCCCAGCAAGGATCCAAGCAGCCAGCAAGTCTGATGTCTAAGGAGGCATGGGGTGGGCTCTCCATCCTCCTTTGCTCTTCCTCTGGCCACGGGGGAGCCCCAAGGAGGGGTTATGCCTTACAAGAAGGATGCTTAGCTCAGCCTTTCCTCACGTCAAGGCTTGCACAGGAACATGACTCCTTCCAGAGAGGAGCCTGGATGCTTTGGAGGCAAGGAGGGGGAAGGGAAGAAGCATAAACACTTAGAAAATATAATTTGTAAGACAGAGCCTTAAAAAAAACCCAAAATGCAAACAACAGCCCCCCCCCCGCCCCTGAACCTACACCTGAACACCCACACAGCATCTTTGTGGCCTCGTGGGACCTTGGCCAGGGATGTCTGGGATCGGGGCTCCCTCTAGAGGGTTGTGCACAGCCAGCAAATGGCCACACCGTGGCCTTGGGGAGGGGATGGGATGAGACCCCAGGGCATGGTCCTTCCCTGAGGTCCTGCTTTGGATAGGGTGGTCTTAAGAGCATCCCCTATTTGCCCTGAGCCAAGGTGAGCATCTTCAGCTCTGCCAAGGAGGATGCCAGGGGCTGATGTCCCCGGCTCTGCATCCAGCCTTGGCATTTGCCAGCATAGAGCCCAGTTGCCAAAGGTCCCTGGGGCTGCACAAGCCAGGAGGAGCTGCAAGTGTGTCCTTCATGAAGGCTGTGGCACTGACAGCACTGGTGCCATGGGGCTTCTGGTCAGCTGGAGACAGCAGAACCTTCAAGGTGAAGTAGCTGGGGGCCATGTGTCACCTGGGCTTGCAAGGATGTTGTTTACATCAATCACTTTAGCCAAGAAGGATTTGGGGAGAGGGGTGTTGGGAGTGGCTTTGGTTTGTTGGTGCAGGCAGAACCAAATCCATGCTTGGAGACCCTGTTGAGGGATTGGGAAGAAGGGTGTCTGGCTGCTTTTAAGGTCTCATAGAACAAAACCTCCCTTACAATTCAAGGTCAAAACATATGAAGCAGTTGAACACTTGAAACTCTCTCCAGGTCCTTTCAGAAAAGACTCTGCTCAGAGGGGACAGTGTCTGAAAGCTGAACAAAACTTGGAGTTGCTCTCCTGTGTATGTGTCCAGCTGCCCTGTTCACTCCAGGAGGGACAGGAGAAAGCCAGAAAAAAAAGAGCCACGAGAAGCCGTGCCTCCTGATTTCCACCCCCCCTGCTGCTGGAAGCAGCTCTCCCATGCCAAGACTGGGAGAAGCTGAGCAGGACGCAGCTCGCTGTGCTGTGCCACAGTAGCTCTTCCAGCAGGTTTGCAGCTCATGGTTTCCTCGCCAACCTTCACTAGATGGTGCTCTGCACCCTCCCTTGAAAGCCCCTTTGCAGCCAGGGCCTGATTCTCCTGTGCTGCATTTTCTGCTGCAGTCTTGGGTGGGAGGAAGAAGGGCTCTCCAGGGGGTGCTTCCTGCAGAGGTGGGGTCTGGAGAAGCAGCCGGCTCTTGGGATGCACTGAAACACAGTGGGAAAAGCTTAGAGGAAGAGGTGATGCAGCAGAGAGAACCAAGAGCAAGGCATCTCACCCCCTGCCTGGAAAGTCCTTGTTTGCACGGATTTGCCCTCCACAGAGGGGTCACATCCAGGCAGAAGATGTCCAAACTTGCCGTGACCAGGACTTAGCTGAAGAAAGACAATTTTCCCACCAACACCTCAGTGTTCCCCAAGGTACCCCAAGGTTCCCCAAGGTTCCCCAAGGGGGAAAGCACTTTTTAACACGACACTGGAGGTTTTAGGTGGGACTAAAGTTCATCTCACCAGCGCTTGAGTTTCACATAGTGCAAGGGCTGGTGGGAGCTTCGTGCTGCTCGCTCCCTCCCGTCTAACAGACACCAAACATGCAAGGGTTCATGAATATTGAACAGAAATCCCATCTCACTGCACCATCATGCCACTTCAAATCATCTCAGCTGACTGCAGCCAGGGCTCTGCACCCACGAGTGGATGTCTACGTGCAAGGTGCCCTGGAAGTGCAGCCAGCACATTAAAACCTGGCAGGAATTTAGCACAGGCTCCACGGGATAATGCTTGGGGCACCCCAAGGCTGGGGTTGCAATTCCTGGCTGCTCAACACCTGCACGTTGGTAAGGCACCAACATCTCTGCCTGGGTTATGGCCTCGGGGGGGCCCAGGGCTGGGTTTGCAGGCAGCAGACGGGGTGGTGAGCAGGGCTGGCACCCTGCGGGGACACGGGCACGAGCATCTGAGATGGATCACCAGGACAGCTCAGCAGCATGAGCTGCAGCATCTTGGACTGGATGATCTTGAAGGTCTCTTCCAACCTCAAGGATTCCATGATTCTATGATCACCATGCCATGGGCATTTTTGGGCTCTTTGCTTTGGCTCCTCCCTATACAAGCTGATAACGTGCAACTGATATTGTGCTCCAAAACTTGCTGCAGAGCAGTAAACAAGCAGCCCTGGCTGGTGCTGCAGGATTTGGGTTTGCTGCCTGGCATCAGCATCCCCTTCACCATCAGTGTCCCTTCCACCACTGCGGGCTGGAGCTGCTCCAGCACTGGGGGCACCTGGGTCTGGTGGCAGCTGCGAGGTCAAATTCCCCAAAGGGTGGCAGGGATCCTCCAGCTGGGACACAGGCAGGAGCATCGCATTGCTGAGGGCTCTCAGCCACCACCTCCCTCCCTCTCTCTCCTCCACATGGTGTGGGAGCTGGAAGAGAACCATCAGATGCTGCAGAAGTCCTGCCCTCATTACTATGCTGCCTGCATATGTTTTGTGGTAACTCTGGGATAATTATAGAATGCTTCCTTTCCATTTTCCCAGCCAGACACCAACATCACTGCCATCGTCCCGACTCCTTGTCTCCGCAGGAGTGTCCTCAAGGACCGTCTTTGCATTTGTCTGAACAGGAAGTTCTCGTCTGAGGAACCACAACAGTGGTCTTCCTGGTTTTCCACCCATCCTCGTAAATCACAGCAGCAGTTTTTCTTCCCCCTGTTTGGAGCAGGGTGCATCCTTCTGCCTGGCCTTATAAATGAGGACAATCTGCCCATCGCTTCTCACCAGCTTTTGGGCAGGTGAGCCCAGTGCTCTGGGCCAGAGAGCTGGTGTGCTTGCTAGAGTGACAGCACGAGGAGATACATAAATACAGTGTCCCAAAGCAGTCTGGGTGATGTCCTCCCAAGGAGACATCAGAAGCATCCAAACAATGGCTTTTTTTGCGTGGGGATAGAAATGTCCACAGCACCACTGGTGTGTAGGGACTGTCCTGGGTATCAAGGAGTGATGAGACAATAACACCCCACGCCAACATCTCTACCTGACCAGTGGGTGATGGAGGACACGTGGAGGCCTAAGCCAGGCCATTGCAGGTTGGTGGCATACCAGACATGAACTGTGGGGTTTGCTGCACTCACCTGTGAGCTGACAATCAGTCCTTGCACACGTGCTCGATTAATTCATGCGTGAGTACTCAAGTAGGTTATGCACAGGCACCTATTGAA
The DNA here is from genome assembly GCA_013398125.1 of Aegotheles bennettii. NCBI lineage: Eukaryota > Metazoa > Chordata > Aves > Caprimulgiformes > Aegothelidae > Aegotheles > Aegotheles bennettii. Next base: position 62,986 of record VZRW01011368.1, on the reverse strand, counting down.
CCCATGCACGAGGGCCCAATTAATCCATGCACAAGAGCCCAATTAATCTGTGCACAAGAGCCCAGGTAGCTGATGCATGAGCACCCCATTGATTCATGCATGAACACCCAATTAGTTGATGCATGAATGCCCAATTAGTGCATAGATGAGCACACAATTAGTGCATGCATGAACACACAATTAGTGCACTCTTGAGCGCCCAATTAGTGCATGCAGGAGCACCCATTTCAGTCATGTGTGGGCACCCAGTTGGTCCATGCATGGGTGTCAGATCAGCTCACGCATGGCTGTTTAGCTGAGTACTTCATTGCACCATTCCTGAGCTCCCACTGTGAAGCCCTGGAACCCTTCTGCCAACAGGGACAATCCCACTCTTCTGCTCTAGAGACCTTGCAGAGCACCAGGACCCCCCCAAGCCCAGTACTCTGACTCCCCCCGACTCAGCTGATGGTTACATGATGATCATGGTGGTGACCATCTCTTGACCCTGCCAGGAGATACCCACAAAACCCATCAGGCTGCGCTCTTCCGACACTCCCAATTCACAAGGATAAAAAATATAAGGGCACGCTGGAAATGGACCATGACTGTGGGTGTCTCCTTACCATTTCTAGTCTTCTTCATCCAGGATGAGCTTTTGTCTGATGGGGCCGAGGCCACCTCATAGCAAACAATTCCTGGATTCTGTTCCTGCAAAATACATGGCAAAACACACGTTGTCACCAGGGAGAGCAGTGGCAACCACAGGCACAAACATACACACTGTTTTTCCTCTTTTGGATGAAAATAATTCATGTCATGGGTCACTCAAGCTAAATACTCTGCAGTGATGTCCCTTTTTTATAAAGGTCAAGTTTTTATGAGGTCAACACTGAGCCAAACCAAGTTGCCAGCTAATGTCACTGTTGCTTCCAGCGCTCCCTAACCCCAACTGGTCCCACCATGAGTGGGCAACATCCCTTCTCAGTAGGTCAAACATCACATTTTACCAGCTGCAAAGGTCTCCAAGACCCTTTCTTCCCAGAGAGGAGGGAGAAGACACAGCATCCTTGTGTGGCTATCCCAGGGGTTGAGCCAAAGATCCCCACGGGGAATGCCCATTGCATTGTCACACTGGTGTCCTGGTGCTGCTGGGAGCAGGATCAGATTCTTGGGCTGCTCCAGCACCTTTTCCCATATGCTCAGCCCATGCACGAGCCTTGCCCAAGCCCATAACTCTTTGCTGAGATGCCTTTGACAGAGGGAACTGAGCTAATGTCCTGACATGCATGGATAAAATAAATATTGAGCTTGAGAACATCTAACAGCTTTCAAAGTGCCTGGGACGGCCCGAGCGTGTTTAGACTGTGCGCAGCAAAGGGCGTCCATGCCTTTAATCACTGCCATTTGTACCTGGCATTTTTATCTGGAGCTCTTCACAGTCCTCCATGCAAAGCCTTGCCCTGCTCCTCTCTGCTTTACAGAGAAGGAAACGGTGGCACAGCCACCCAGGGCTGGATTTGCCCCAGCTCCAGAGGACGAGCACTCAGGGTGCCACGTTTTGAGCCAGCCTACATTGTGTTCCTTCTCCAAGGCCAATGGTCCTCCTCTGAGATGGTTTGAGAAGTGACAAGGCACCAGCAAGGGTCTTGTCCATGTTTTGCTGCTGGTGGTGGCCACTCATGCCCATATCTCTCTGCACCCAGCGGCCCTGGCTGCAGCCAGGCAATGGGTTTGTGAAATTGCTCTTAATTGCAGCTGAAAAGCAATCCTGCTTTCTGCCTGGGTGCTTTGCACCATGGTGTAACATCTCTCCTCTCCAGAGGGCTCTATTTTATTTATTTATAATTCCTTTTCACAGCTGCCTTACTATAAAGCAATTAGTACTGAGGGTAGAGTCAAGCCAAGAACAATTTAGGTCACAGCTCAACATCTCCTCTGCCTGGGTGCAGGTTTTGGGGAGTTCAGCAGGAAAGGCTCCTGCTTGCGCTGTGCCTGATCTCTGGAGCCAAGAGCATCACGAGGGGAGTGCTGTGTCCCAGGGCTGGGGGCAGAAGAGGCTCTGGGGAGCAATCCCCAGAACACGCTGCTGCTGCTGCTGGGAGGTGGCAAAGGGAAGCCTGTCCTGATCCCAGCTTCTCCTCTGTTTCACAGTGGCTGAGTCCTCATCCAAGGAACAAGGGATGTTTTGCTCTGGAAGCCACATGGCCTTTAATGAGAGACTGAGCCAGGGCCTTAAAACCCCATTTTAAAAAAAATTCCTTTTGAATTAACACATTTGCTCTCTCCCTTGAAACACATATTTCCCCTGACCTACAACTTCTTCCATGTGACATTCCTTCAAATCACATTTTCCCAGGAACTCTTATGGAAAACAACCATCTTGCAGCTTCAGCAACACCCAGCCCAGCTGATATACCCCTCCAGAGAAAACATCCCTCAACTGATGGGTCAGGGTGGTCTACAGAGCACCCTGCTCTTCCCTACCCCCCCATTTAGCCACCAAGTGAATCCCTTGGGAGGATGCCAGTCCCATCCATCCATCTCCCAGCCCCACGAAGAGGGGACCCAGGAGCTTGCACCCCAGGCTGGGCTGTGAGTCACACCAGCATCTGCCAGGTTGCCAGGATTGCCTTTCCAGAAACAAAACTGATTTTTCCAGACTTCAGGTTCTTAAGGCCACCAGCTTTCCAAGAAATCTTAAATCTGGTAAAATTCACCCAAATCCTCTGATCGCTCATGGAAACAAAGGCTGGACTGACTATTTTTGCTAAAGAGTTGGCAGGTTTCCTGCTTCGTGAAATGCAGCTTTGCTGGAAGAAAAACCTCTTGTGGGCAAACCCGCCTATCAGTGGGTTTTTTTCCTAAAAAAAACCCTGAAAATAAGGCATTTCAGAAAGAAAAAAGCCTTTAAAAATAGCCTTTAGTCTATCTTTAGCCCCAAAGCTGGAAAAGGAAGGTTCACACTTATTTTTCATCTGTTTCTCCCCACCCCAGCTGAAATAAAAAGGGGTGGGCTGAGTTTTTTTAGGCTCTGTTACTGCCACAGATGCAAAGAAAGCCACTTTTCCCAAAGCTGGCTGGAGCTCTGTGTGCTGGGACAGCTGTGGGAACCTCTGCCCACCCCAGCTCCAGGGAAATTGAACTTGGAGAGGGTCTGGGGGACTAGGAGCTTACTTGTGGGTGGCCAAATGGGGGTTGGGGCCAGCTCAGCCTAATCCTTCCAGGGCAGCTGCCAGGGGGTTCCTCGCAGGGAGGAAAAGACGAAATCTTCTGCAGAAGATGAAGTGGCTGGTGATGAGGTGCCACAGCAGCACTCAGAAAAAGGCATCTTCTTACAGCTTGTTTTGGAGTGGTGAGAGCGGGGTGAAAAGCAGCACTCAGCCCCGTGCCACACACAGCAGAGTGGCCACAGGAGAGGGGCTCACACACCTCCTCACCTGAGCTGCTCCTCAGCCCTGGGCTGCACAGGTGGGCAGGGAGACACCTTGCTCCCTGATGCCATCGGCTGCTCTTCTCCACGCCTTTTCCAAACCCTTAGCAATCACCTGGAAGTGCAGTGCCCAGAACTGCACGAAGCCCTCAAGATGTGGGTGCACAGGAGCTTTAGAGAGGCACAAGGCTGTCCTCAAGTTGACACCTTTCCTGACCTGTGCCAAGTTTGACCAGAGCAGGGTTCATGTTCTCCACAGTACCTGGTGTGGGTTTGTGTTTTGGGTTGGAGCTGAAAGCAGTGTTGGTAACACAGGGATGTTTCTGTTATTGCTGAGCAATGCTTACACACAGTCAAGGCCTTTTCTGCTTCTCACTCCACCCCACCAGCAAGCAGGGGCCAGCCCAGAGCAGGTCACGTGGAAGCTGAAGCACAGCCTGGTCTGCCCCTCGTGCATCCTTTGGTACAGATCTACAATGACTTTAACCCATCATCAGCACAGTCCACTTCTGGTTTCGTAAGAGCTTTTTGGAGTTCCCCAGTCAGCCTTCTCATTTAGCACCCTACATAACTGTCCACATCAAACCAGCCCTTGTTTTTTCATGACTACATTATCCAGCCCAGATCTAATGACACATGTCACCAGCAACCTCCCTTCCTGGAGAAAAACACCCCCTCTCTTCCCCAGCTTTAATCACCTATGGGAGGACATTGCCTTTTATGCCACAGCTCTTGAGCTTCTTTAGAAGCCAGTGGCAATATAAAACAGTTCACCCTTACTTACCTGCTTCGAGTGCTTCAGAGAGGTTGGTGAGACATCACTTCCTTCTACAGCAGCCCTCTTGACTCTTCCCAACTAATTAATACATTAATTGTATCCCGTATTTAGTTATTTGGCCAGCACAGACATCAGGTACAGACACCAAGAAAGCCCCTGAAGGCTTTGTTTAATGTCCTGTGGAAAGGCAGGGCAGCTGCCCTGCTCCCAGAGCTGTTTGCAAAGCTCTTGTTTGGGAGGATGCAAAACCTTCCAGTGCTCCCCATGCAGGACCTGCTGCACAGCCTCACACATCTACTCACCTTGCCTGGACCCTTTAATCCACACACCAGTGGATTTAATACCAGTGCCAGCTTATGGAGAGGCTGCTGGGAACATACTAGAGCTTATAAAATAGAAGTGTAATGGACAGGTGCTGGGCAGAGGACTCACATCTTACAGAGTCATCTGCATCACCCAAGTTCTGCCTCTAAGGCTGATGAAGCAGCTACACCCAGGAGCATCCCAGCAGGAGAGAGGCTGCTGGCTCCAGCAAGGGACCAGGGTCCATGGTGGAGCCAGGACAGGGGTTTTAGGTGATTTACAGTGAGTGGAAGAGTGGTGGAATTATTTGGAAATAAAACATGAGAGAATGACAAGAGGAATTACATTACACTGGTTTTGTTCTTTGTTAAATGTAAACAATAGCGTGTTATTTTAGAAGAATTTACCTTTGTAATAGTATTGCAAGGTATTCAGCATCTGAAAGCACCTGCAATGTAGAAACACTTGCCAGACACCAGCGAGGCACCATCAGCTCTCAAGCAGGCAGAGGAAATGGAGGCAGTGGTCCAACAATTCAGTCAATCCACTTTTAGGCTTCCTAATACCAGCTCTGAAGTGGTGAAGCCACACAGGAAAGCACTGATCCAGCATGAACTCACTCTACCAGTTCAAGCCACACAGGAAAGCACTGATCCAGGATGAACCCACTCTACCGGTTCAAGTATTTTTTTTTTCTTCAAGAGGCTTCCTTTGAAGCAGGAGGCTTTACCCCAGATCAGGTGTAATCTCATCCATACATCTAACCTCCTGCCAGCACGGCTACAGACCATCCTCCAGCATCAGGTATCCAGCCAGCTCCAAGAACCCAGCACTCCTGCCTGGCCCAGATCTCATTTGTCTTCCAGGCAGAGCAGGAACAGCACAAATCTGCTGTGATTGTGGGTGTGCAGGCAGAGGCACTGACACAGTGCCTCACAGCTGAGAAAGTCAGGAAAAACTGGAGTAGAGACCCAGATACCTTGAATGCATCTTCAGTTTTAGAGCTACGACACACTGAAATAGGTTGAAGGCTCCCGACTGTGTCAGAAGCTTTCAGTCACTCCTCCTCCCCCACCTGGATATCAACCATGAGAGCTGACACCTCAAGGTAGGTCTCTAGAGTTGTAGTATCTGTTCCCATCACGATGGGGAGAAGCAGGAGAGGGAGCAGCTGCTGCACTGGCAGGAGCAGAGAGCCACAGCTCAGTCACAGCAAAGGCACACAGGGCTGTGCAGCTGGAGAACCTCTACCTGCACTGATCCAGGGGCAAACCAAACAAAGGAGGTTGTGGGTTCAAGGTGGGGCTGTGAGCAGCTGATCTGCAGGAATGGGAGAGCAGGACAGGTTTGCAGACACAAGCCATCCACTTTGGGAATGCAAAGAAATAGAGAAGAGCACGAGGCAGTGGATACTGGGAGGCAGGCCCAGCAGGTGCCCGATTCTTTTCTCTCTCTTTAAAGTCTCTGCCACAACATGCCAGAGGTCTCAGGCCACCGTGTCTGATGGGTCTGGGGTTTCTGATGCTTCCATTGGTCTCCTGCAGTGTCTCCGTGCGACCAGTCCCAGCCGGACAGCAAAGATCAAGCAAGTCATTGCCAGCAGAACAACTAGAAAAAGACCACAGAAGCAGGTTAGAGCACGACAAAGTCAGTGCCTGTTGTCCAACTCCAGCTCCCAGTACAGGGAACATTCAGGGAAAGAGGAAAAGAGAACCCCCCTGCACAGGAGCCATCGCACCCCATCAGAGTTTTATCTCACAGAGTTTCTCCACTACCCAAACTTGCCCGATGCTTCCAGGTCAAGGCCTGTTTAGAAGGGGGAGGACTTTATGGACACAGAATAAAACCCATGCATTGCACTAACAAAACCCTCCCAGAATAAAGGAACACACACTAGTTTGGGAAAAAGCATATCCTTGCCCTACGAGCCAAACAAGCTGAACCACAAAGAATGAAGTTTTGCTGGTAGAAATGCACCTACTGCAGGCACAGAGCTGTCTGCCAGAGATCACACACACCTCGTGTTCCTGGTGGCCATAACCATCAGGAGATGAGTCTCCAATGCCCTCCTGCCTTTGGCAGACAAGCTCAGCTAAATCCTCCTTTCCGGCATTACCAGGCTCCAGCTGCCTGCAGAGCAAAAGGGAATGGGCACTGGGGTGGCTGCAGTGGTGGTGCCAGTCCAGAAATTCACTCCAGCCACTGGAACGTGGCAGTGGGAAGGCTGAAGGGTGGGAATGTGCTGCCTTCTGCTGACCCTGCGGTGGGAACAGGCTGCTCCAGCTGCTCCAGCGGGAGCCAGAGTTCATGCAGCTCTGTCCCTCTCATGACAGCATGAAACTGCTCCTGATGGCACAGCTTTTGCCAGGCTGTGACTGTGCAGTGTGCAGGCAGCTGAAGCCCTTTTACCAGGGATGACTACGCTCAACTCAGCCACAGTGACCTGCAGCAACCAAATAATCCCAGGAGAACTTGTTAAGGCTTGCCCCAGCTCAACAGAGGAGGGGGGCACGTGCAGGGTTCTGCATGAAGAAATTCAGATACAGCCCCTCCTTGGGTCAGAAATGCCCTGCTCCGACATCCCAAGTGATACAGGGCAAAGGGAAGTCCACAGCCTTCATCCCAGCCCTGCATCAGATGGTGTTACCAGCAGAGGACTCAAGCGGATGATGGACAGTTGCAGGGCAAACATTGCACTGGGAAGTGAACGTGAGGCAACACAAGGTTTGAACCCAGCCCCGAGGCTCACGGGCAATGATTTCTGCTCTACCTCTGATTTTTTATTAGCTATTTATTTATTTTTCTAATAAATCCCTAGTCCTGCTTTTTATAACTAGAACTTTTCCAGAGGCGAGTCTGTCTTTCTGACCCTAATACCCAGGAAAGGTGTGGAGGTGCTTACAGGCCTTCTTTTCCAAGAGTTGGAAGCAGTTCAAGGCTCACCTATAAAAATGCTGTTTTTTGTTGGGGATGAAAACACAAAGTTCTTGCACAGGCTGCCCGTCAGAGCTATTATGACCACTGGGTAGATTGTAAGGTTATAGCAGACGTACTTGTCAATGAAGAAGTTTTCTAGATAAAACCTGTGAAGAAAGAGCAAGCATTTTCTCCATACATTTTTTTTTTCCAGAGAAAGTTGAAAGGAATTGGACAAAGAATTTTTCTTTGCAGGCCAGTTTGGCCCGGAGTCCAAAATGGTTCACTTACTAAAATTCAGAAGATTAAAAGTTATCTGAGGTAAGTTTAGGGAGAAAAAATAAAGCCATATTTCACATTTTCCATACCAAGCTCTCCCTGCAAACCTAGGGCAGGTTGGGCTCGTGCAAGTCACAGCAACCTGTTCCTGGCCCACAGCAACTGCTTACTGGCATTGCTGAGGGTCAGGGAAGACAAGCGCTGCTCAGGGCCCCTGTTCATTTGCAGTGATGTACAACAGAGGCCTTTGTACTCGCTGTTGGCCAACATGGATTCATTGGGACAGGTGGTCCAACCCATTTGTGAGAGGTGGAAAGGACCTTTCAGGCTTGGTGGGAACCCCTGAGGCTGCTCACCATATTACCAGTTCAAGAGCCAGGATGCACAGAGAAGCAGTGGTCGCTGCCTCGTTGGACGCGTTCCACTTGTAGATCAACACAACAGCAAAGTTCAGCAGAGTGGCAATGGTGGTCCATGTCATGTACAATGCCAGCCCATTCTGGACCTGCCATGGAGCATAGCAAGATGACAAGCAGAGATTAGAAAGAAGAGGAATTCCTGTTTGTCTTCTGTGACCCATAGGTCCTGGGGCAGTTAAGCCAGCCTTCTGGCTTTGGGTTTGTTTTAGCATTTCCCAACAGCACAGCTTCCCAAATGCCACCTACCAGGATGCGGGTGAGCCAGAGCTCAGTGTGGTGACCCTTCCCAAACCAGGAGGAATGGATGTTCAGGGCTCGGTGTGAGATGAAGAGGGCAGCACATGTGGTAAGAGTGAGGGCTGCCAGGAACACCAGGGCTGGGAGGAGGAATCTAGGACAAAGAACACATGCACACACACAGTGCACAATACTTTTTCTCCAGCGGTGTCACAATGCCTTAATTCATAGCTTTAAAGTCTGGCCTGTACTGACTTTGTTAATCAGCCTTTAATGGAGGTAATCACTCCATGTCCTCTTCATTTCACCAGACTGCTGGTTTACTCTGTTAATCACAATGTTATTTTCCCAACTGCGACTGATTTCTTCACCTCTCGACATCAGTGCTATTATAAGCCCTTCATGTGACCACGATTATGAAAACAATCCAAGGCAAGGAGCTTAACTGTGTTTATGAAAAGAGGCATGGCTCCTGCCCTACCTCTGGAGGAGAAACCACAGAAGAACAGCAGCTTTGAGGAGATCTTGGACTTCAATAACCAATCCACCTCACAGGCAAGATGAGAGCATCATAATCCCAAACTTTTATGAAGGCCACCTCTTGCCAAGGCCTGCCATTGAGTTTTACAGGTGTGATTAAGTGTTCACACACAGGGAACAGTGCAAAATGAAGTACTGGGGTAGTCCCACCTAGAGGGTTAGAACGTGTTTGTAACAAAAGGCAACTTACTCTCGGTCCCACAGAAACAGCCATCCAACATTAAGGCCATTATTCAGGATCCACGCCACATAAAAAGGTATTGGCAGCAAGTCTGGCTTCATGTAGACACATCCAAGTTCATTCCTGCCAGAGAAAAGCAGGTATGGAGAAGGGAAAACACCACCAACCAAACTTTCCCAGCCTCATTTGACTCATACTAACAGGGACTCTATGTTGGAGTTCAACATCTCAGCTTCAAACAGACTGTTTCTCCTCTGCATTTTTCCCTGGCACAAAATACAGTCTCTGCAGCTTTCCACATCAGGGCATTGCCCCATGGTAGAGAACTTCTTACTGGTCTCTCCACCACCACAGGTTTAGTGGGTACCAAGGACTGCTTCACAGAGGCTACAAAGCTTGTGCCATCACCAGTGGCAGGGTCATGGGATTTTAGCTGAGTTCCTGGGGAAAGAGGCTTATGGGATCACAGTGTGAGCATATATGTTATGTATGTGCAAGCACATCGTGTATATGGACTTGGTCACTCTTGTACAAACACATACTTCACTCTTCCCTCAACCTTCAGTGTTGGCCAGTATGAACTGAGCGACTTCTCACAAGCCATATGAAAGCAGCAGACACACAAGGCTCAAAGTCAGCAGGCCATGGTGCCCCCTGACAGAAGAGCTGCAGTGCAAGACTTCTACAGAAGATATCACAGAATATTACAGATATTGCATGGTAATGAAGCAGTTACTGGTCTCATGGTCCCAGGAGAAGCTTCAAGTCCACTTAAATGACCCAAGACACTTCCAAGTGCTGACTTTCTGATCTCTAACAGTAAGTAAACTCGAAGCACTAGCTCCATAATTCATTAATTTTGCTCCTGTGGATTCTCAGCATCTATCAGTGGGTAAGTGCAGTGACTGGGTAACTGTCAGACCAACAATCCATGGAAACCAGGTCCCACAGAACAGTTTGCACACTTTGTAACCTCTCCCCACATTAAAACTGTTCACACCCCCCTCCAAAACTGCTCCCCAGCTTCGGATGCTGAACCTAAAAGGTGCTCCAGCAGCAGAGCTTTGGCATGTCAGGTCAAGGGGAATGGCAGTGGGTTTAGTCTGCCCAGAAACCCCAAGAAAGGGGGTAAGAGACTGAGCCACCATCCCTCCTTCACACCATAAGTGAGGGAAATACCTCCGGCAGATCCCTGACAAGGCGTAGAGAAGCCAGGCAAGCTGCCAGGCATAGATGACATTCCAGATGAGGAAAGTCCAGCCAGCTGGTGTGAAGTCAGTGCTGTACTTCGCCGAGATGTTTCCAGGGGTTGTCCTGAACACACCTGTATTGGTGAACATTATTGCAGGAGAAAGTGTTACTACACGCTAAGGATGGGGAAAGACTGCTGATTTCTCTCACCCTGCAATCTTCCTCGAGGCTTAGTCCACACCTCAGAGGATCTGAGGGAGATGAGATGATGCCCTTGGTGAAAACAAGCCATGTGTTGCAGTTGGCTTGGACACCCATTATGGGATCACTGGACTTCAATAACCAATTCACCTCACGGGCAAGATGAGAGCATCATAATCCTCCCCTCTTCTACAAAGCCAGAAAAGCCAGAGAGAAGCACATTCATTTCTGACAGGCTCACTGGGTGGTGTTCAAACCAAGCACCACTGTCTTCTACAAACCCACAGCAGCAGCCTGAGCAGCTTTCACCAGGGATACAAGGACAGCAGATGCAGAGATGTCACCCACGCACAGCTAGATCCAGGCTCACCAGGACCAAGGCTGTTTACTTGGATTTCACAGGGCTGGACTTGGATTTCTCAGGCACTGGGAGGATGCACCAGCTCCTTCCACCTTTCAAACATCAAGGTGTACTTGGAGAAGCAATGAGGTAACAAACAGATATGTCCCATCTGAGGCACCTTCTATCATTAAATGATACAATGCATGAAATCCATCTGTGACCCAGGACAATTTGCTCACGTTACCTTTGAATATTCCCGTGGCATTTCCAGCATTCAGTATCACCATGACTGTGAAAAAAGCCAGAGACAGGAACATCACAAAAATCTTCAGCTTGTGTACAGCATCCATTTCACCCTGCAACAAACCAGAAATACTGTTTGGCTACCCCAGCACATGCCTGGGGTCCTTCCATGCCCCAGAGACTGTTTTAAAAACACCATGGTAAATTCCCCAGTTTGCTGACGTTTCAGTTCTTATGAAAACACCACAAATAAAAGGGCTAGGAGCATCTTTGTTAGAACCAGCATACTCTTGACAGCAGTCTAAATAATTAGCAAGCAAGTGTAAAAAAGGGATTGCAGCTTATCCTGCATCACTCCTGCGTTTATACTGAAGCTATCATCTTGCCCTCTTTAGAAAGAAAAGATGAAAACATTAAAATCTGGCTTGGCAGCCTTTTAGTTCAATAGAGATTTTCACACGTACCTCGCTGATCCTCCAACTCCTACAAAATAACAACTTCTCATGATGGCATTACCTCCTTGTCTACTGCCTGCAAATTAGATTTAAATGCTTTGGCAGGTCTCAAGGACTTTATAGATTGTAAAATCTACATACTATGTTTTTTCCCAAGGTTCGTAAGTAGTGACTTGAGCTCTCCCAAGTGTTCTCCATTAGTCCAGCATTTTTCCATCATGGAAAAGTGTTTTGCCACCTATAAGGATAAGCATTCATGCATCCACACTATAGGCAACAGCTTTATTTCCCCTTGCAGCTCAGTGTTTGAGCTGCCTTTGCTGTACAGTGGCACTCCAGTGCCTTCCAGGGCTGGCAGGAATAGTAACCAAGTTGTTCCAAGCTGCTCAGCACTGAACTAAAATTCCAGTCCCCACTTCAGTGGTTGGTTTTATAGTTCCGGGCTTTGTTCATTGACTGAGCTGCATCCAGATACATTGCAAGGAAGTGGGAGGGGAAATTCCATGTTCTGTGTCCCTTTTCAGTTCCATCTAAACAGAGAATCACATTTTTTTTAATGAAAGCCCTACTAAAATCCTATTTGGAAGAACTCATTTACGTCAAGATATCAAATCTCAATTAGATTTATGTCAGTCAAATCCCAAAACAATGAGTTGTCTTCAGCAGATACACCAAATTCTGCAAAGAAAAATCCACTCACTTTATTAAAGATTATTTCTGGCTCTGGAAATGACTGGCTTGAATATTTCTTAAAGCCAGAAAAATGTAGGAGAGGAGATATCACTGTATGTTTGTCCTGTTCTTATATTATTTCCTTGAGCATCGACTTTTTTGGCCACTCCAAGCCAGTACATGAGACTAGATGGTGCTTTGATCTCACTGCCAGGCCACGTCTATGTGCCCCTAACAGTCCTGTAATTCAACTCAGCACCACATTTTTTTTATTAGGGTATTTGGAAGATATTTGATCACCCAGCTCCAGAGAAACCCCTCCTTGCTCACGGCAGCCTAGGAGCAGAGCCTGACTTTTAAACCCAGTCAACAGTTTCACTACTGCCTCTCACCTCCTGCCTCCTCCTGATTTATTGCTGGCAATAAATGCCTGCAGTGTTTCCCTGCCTGCAGTTATCAGCTGCAAACATCCTTTAGGAGAATCAGAAATGTTACTCACGAGGGTCTGTGCAGGGTTTTGGCAGCCCCTTACAGCTGTAGCTCTGCTACCGCCAGCGCCGGGAGCCTCTGCTGCTCACCCTTATCAGAAGGGACTTTACACAACTGCCAGCAGACCAATAATCATGCCTTATTGAAAAAAAATCCATCAGAGCAGCTTGGCGTGCTTTCTGTCTGTGAGCTGCAGCTGCCATTGGCCAGAGCCTCCCAAAAACAAGCACTTATGCAAGAGAAGTGTGATTACTTAACGAGGGCGTTTTATAACAGCCAGAGCCATGCACGGTCCCGGCGTGCTGGCAGAGGAAAGCCAACAAGTGTGTGCTCATGGCTCTCTCCTGCTCCATCCTTCCCTTCCTCTGCTGGGAGGAAGGAAACCAAACACTCCAGCACCAAATCCTGCATTTCAGCATCCCAGCTAGGGCAGAGCTCCTGTGTGGGAGAAGGAACAGGAACAGCTCGTAGGAACAGCCTGGATTTGGGGTCAGGGGAAGCTGGAGATGTCCCACAGAGCAAGGTCTGGATCCTGGGAGATCTTCCTGTAGCCCCAGAGCGAGCTGAAAGCTGAGCTCTGCTCAGGACTTGGCACCTGGGGGCATTTTGTAGTGTTAAACTCTGTATAGATATGAGTAACATGTACAGTAATTCTGTATTTTTATACTTCACATCCATTCCTCACAGCACCACACATCCTCTGTTGAAAATCCCCACATCTGGCCTCAAAGTTGGGTTTTTAAAAGTAATTCTTAGATCTGAAGGACTCTAGAAACCCCAAGGAGAACCTCCTGGTGTCAGAACCAGAAAGGAAATAAAGATAAAGGTAACCCCAAACTCGAGTCACTAAATGGACTTTTCTAAGATTTTATATGTTTTTTAGAGGTTGGTTTCAAGCATATTCCAGAGGTAAATTCTTTTCCAGGTACAGAAAAGGCTCCCACAGAAGCAGCCACACGAGCTGACCATTCTCAGCACTGCAGCCTCACTGCACACACCCCTTCCATTTTAGATTTCTTCTTGTTCCCCCCCAAATTTAAGCTTTTATAGTCAATTAAAAATCTGTTTCAGCATCAAAATGTTATTTATCTTGTGCAACTACAGTGCCTCCTGAGCACAGTGCTGCTGGGGGCTCCTCCATGTCAAACAAAGGTGGTGAATAAACCAACACCTATCCTCACCCATCAGAGGCAAACTCCTGGGGCTGGGAACGAACCCTCCCAGGGCTTCCTTGGCATTTGGGATGGGGTACAAAGCCTGCCCGAGCATGGATTTGCCAGCTGTGGGGAAGAACAGGGCATCCAGCCAGATCTCCCTTATCAGTGCAGGTCTGAGGTCCACCCTTGGAAAGTATTCCCATGAGGAAACCAGTGGCTCCAGTGTGGTTATTCCACATCAGCCAGACATCACATTATGTCCTACCCACAGATCACAAACAAGAGCTGCTGGTACAGAACCTGCTCCTTGCAAACCAAGGCCTGGGCTCACAGCGTGGTGGCATTAACACCTTTCTCTCCTTGTTTTTCCCCTTTGTGCATCCCCCAGATGTGCACACAGCAACTCCCCCCGTGTCCTAGAAGTTGCCTTCAGCCAGGTTACAAGTTTGTAAGCAGTACTACAGCAAGCATGGGCTGGGATGCAAGCAGAGCCATCACTTACATCATATGGACTCTGTTCCTATGGACTCTCTTCCTACCATGTGAAAATCTACAATTCACTTTTCCCATACTGGATGATGTTTTATTGCTCACCCATTTTATATATATAAAATGATTGAGATATATATATGATTATATATAAATAATACACATATATAATAATATATA
>VZRW01011368.1:25680-48392 GCA_013398125.1 Aegotheles bennettii | reverse complement strand
TATTATATATTATATATTATATATAAATGATTGAGATAGATATATATAAAATGATTTTTATATATAAAATGAATTTATATATATAAAATGATATTTCAGGATGTTGGACATTACATCTCCACTCAGTGAATGGGTGATCTGGAATTCTTTACTTAATACAGACCAATACCTTCCACACACCTACAGGGCAGAGCTGATCAACTCAGTCCATGCTCATCTAAACCAAGGACAAGTTCCATTCATGGGAAACATTGGCCTCTTGCCCCAGTAAGCCAGGCAGAAGCTTTAGGCCCACAATCTGGGTTTCAAAAGTTATTTTTTCAGCTTGCATAAAATATTCAAAGTGATTTTCTCATGCAGCTCTATGGAAAATCCCCCCAAGTGCGTGTGTAAAGTACAGAGGAATGCACTTAGTGCTTATAAATGCTTCAAACCCCAGTGGCTCTTGCTCAGTTCTGAAAGAAGAAGGAATGCTCAGTGCAGCTCCAAAATTCCAGTGTTGAACTCCTAGCAAGCATTTATGGAAAGGCTCCACCTTCCTTAGGGTATCTTCACTGAAAGTACTTCTAGACCCATCTTCCACGCAGGTTTCAGCTGAATGTCCTTGGCTGAGGAAGAAAATGAGGCTGTCAGATGAGTGAGAAATGCAGCTCTGTACATTTCAGCCAAGAAGGGGCTGTTTTCATGAGCACAAAGGGAAGCATGATGCAATTCACATCCACAAAAGGACGGGTCTTGAAATCAAGGTACTCAGCAACAATGCTGAATGGAATCACTGGAACCAATTCCACACCACAGCCGGTGCTCAGCACTTTACAGGACAAACTGCTCTGAGTCAAATGCAAGCTTGTGTTTACCTGGGTTGTGATAGAGGAAAACAGCTCCCAGCTAACAATTATTGCACTATCATGGCAGTTTTCCACTGAAAAGCACAGAGGAACACACATCTCATCCTGTATTACCAAAAATCTTTAAAGAAGGGTCTATCGTTAAAGCCCTCATTTGCAATTTTCCAGAGAAAAAAAATAGGAAAGAAAGTAGCTTTTCAAGAAGGAGAGGAGCTCCACCATGCTCATCCCTCCCCATGCACACTCCCTGCAGTACCATGGGGTGTTCCACCAGCACCAGACACCAGTTCACACGTGACAGTGGGACTGGTTGCAGTGGGACCACAGCTCTGCTGTCACTCCCCCATGCACCAGAAAGCAGTGTAAGCGTTTGCAAGGTGCTGAGCTAGCGTGAGCAGCCTTTGTGCTGGGATTAATGCCCTGCTGACAAGAGGAAGATCTTTTTTGGTTTGTTTTATTTTGTTTTATTAATTTTTTTAAACATGCATCCTCCTGCTAGCAGCTGAAATAAGACATTATGAGCACAGACAGCTTGAGTCCCAGCAGGGAAAGTGGAAGCCAATTGCTTTCTTCCTAGAGGTACCACTGTGGAGGCCCAGCTCTCAAAATAAACTCATTTTGCACTGTGCAGGAGCTGAGACAAGTTCATCTGCGGGCAGCTCACCCACTTTAATGGCACACACTGTCATTAGCAGGAAGCTCCAGACAGCAAAGCACCAGAGAAGCCATTTAATGGGCACTCTTCTTCACCAAGGAAGACTCTAATGTCACCTAGGACAGAGGTGTTTCTCTCTTATCAGGAGACCAGCACGAAGAGTTGAACAGAACTAGTGCCAGGGTAGTGGTTGTGTCTCCAGCCAAGCAACTCAAACCAAAATAGCCATTGAACAGGAGAAGCTCTCAGCACCGAAGGATGCTCCTGTGTGATATACTCTAGGTGACCCTGCTCTGGCAGGGGGGTTGGACTGGATGAGCTTTCGAGGTCCCTTCCAACCCCTAGGATTCTGGGATTCTGTGATTCACACGGACAGGGCAGAGCTGACCTGGACAGCAGCTCTGAGTGACTCCCAAACGCAGGTGTGAGATGGCCGATACAACTCGGTGTCCCAACGCAGCCACCAGCAAGGACCAGGTCAGGAACCTTCTCCTCTGACCCACACTGAAGTGCCAGACCCTGAACACCTCCCCAGTGCTGCAGGAGCTCAGCAGATCCAGACCAGACCACTGAAGCCTCTCGTGCCCATGGGCAGTGATGACTGGTTTAACTCCAAACTGCATTCTGCGCACTCAGCGCTCCCGCTCCGTCTCCACAGCCACTTGCTTTGACTCCAGCCTTTCCTAATGCACCAGGCAAACCAGCACCCAGGAGTCAGCAACCTCACTGGAAATCATTCCCAGGCCAAGTCCAGCAAATGTTGAGAACCCAACACACTAATCTTCTAACAGCAGCTCAAGCATCCTAATCCTGCAGCGGGTTAATCCGGGCGCTTTCGGTGCCAGGGATTAGCCTTTCCATGCTGCTGGGAGTGATGGGATTTGACCAGGCACACTAGGATGGTCACACAGTGAAGAGGATCTGAGTTAGCAATCCCCTTTGGGTATTTTAAGAAGGAAAATTATCTGCTTTTTATTGTTGGAGAAGAGAATAGATCCACCCTTTGGCAGCAGGCAACTCTCTGTAGGTTTGAGAGCGAGAATAGTCCTGGGAAGCCACTACCCACTTATTTCCAACCAGACTTCAAGGCAGCAGCAGCCAGGCTAAAATTCACTGACTGATCTCCACCTAATCTTTCCCTTGAACTCTAGATTAAGGACATTGTTGTAAACACTTAAGTAACTCAAAACTAACCCCTGCTCCACTCTCGTGAAAGAAAGAGGGCAAGAGAGACAACACACTTCTGTCTTTCAGCTAAACTTCACGAGACAAACAACAGAAAATATTTCCCCCAGATGTTCTCACTTACTGGGTAAGCACTGGGAGCTTTGCCTTCAAGGGCAGCCCAAGAGCCAGCAGCAGTGTCAGGCGGGCAGGGACCAGAGCCTCAGAGCAGCAGGCAGCACTTTCTGGAGCTGGTAGAGGTACAGGAGGTAGAGTAGAGGTACAGGAACCCAGAAACCCCCATTCGAAGAGGATGGCTGTGGAGATAATGAACACAGCAGAGCCAGGCAGAGGTGAACAAGGACACATTTATATGGCTGGATAGCTTCCTTCGGTAAGTTTTGTTTTATTCTATCACACAGCACTACAGCTGCTCACAGAACTCCCTTCCCTGTGGCACTGAAGCCACCAGCACCCACCAGCATCACTTCTGTATCTTTAGTGATTTTAAGAACACAGATATATTAGCCTATGGGTAGCTTTCCTCTGCCCTCACCACCATCACCTGAAATGCTTCACAAGCATTTTATTTCAGTTTCTTTCTCTCCCCACAACTCCACTAGGAAGAGCAAAAGGCACTCAGGAGACAAACCCCTTGCACTGAGTGCAGCAGAGATATAACAGCAATTCATAGGGCTGTAGGAACAGGGACAGAGCAGGACAGAAAAGGCACCTGCACTGCAGTCAGAGCACAAGTTTTTCCAACTCCTGTGAGAGCAGAGATCTGCCTTCGTGTCACAGTTGCAGCATCCAGGCCAGCGAGCAGCTCCCATGCAGAAAGCCTGCTTCCTCACTTGGTGGCCTGATTCTCTGTAGCATTGTTGTGACACTTTACATGCACCTATAATTGACAGCACCTCTCAAACTGACAACGTGCATCTCGAGCTGAGCATTTAGAAAACGAGGAGCACAGCAAACGTTTTGATGGCGTTGGCTTTCCAAGAGGGCAGCAAGAAGCTTAAGCAGACAACTTCAACTGGCAGCAGCTGAGTGCCTGACTTTGGCACAAATACTGCCTTTAACATAACAATCCTGCAATCTAATTATCTAGATATTTTTCTTAAAGGCAACTGGAGTCTATATAAAATGCCATCACATGGCCATATATCACCTCCTACACGAACCATCAGCAGAACTGGAACATTTAGTTCCATCCCTGGGGAAAATCAGTGGAACAAAACTCATTGCAAAGCCTTACACACACGGAAGGTGATTTTTATCAAAGACTCCAATAAGTTGATTCTGCCCACTCCCACTCTGCCATTGATGCCATGGTCTAATGGTTAGGAATATGATGGGATAAAGGTTGGACTTGATGACTCTGGAGGTCCCTTCCAACCATAATGATTCTATGATTCTATCACATGCTCCTATGGACAGCTGTACACCTCTACATCTCACATTAGCCACATGAGAGCCTGGTGCAGCTAATACAAGTTGAAATCTGTCAAGTTTCAGAGGACCAGGGTAGGGGACAACCTTGGCACCAAGTTACACAGCTTCTGGCTGGCCACACAGAAGTGCAGAGGTTGAGAGTGTCTGTATATGGTGGCAAAATCTAGGCAGCTGTCCTTCCAACAGGTTCTCTTGTGTACCTGTTCCCATACAAGCTTCAGTCACCCTCCTTCCCACATCCCTTATTCCTGCTTGTACATCCGCTCACCTGGCTCAGTACTCATCATCCCATGAAAATGTTCCATCTCTTCTTCTTGGGGGAAAAACACCATCTCCAAAGGCTGTTTCTGCCAGCCTCTCCCATCTCCTCCTCTCCCACAACAAAAATGTGAATAAGGACTTTCACAGACATGTAACTTAACAGAATTATTTGGCTCCTTTTCACAAAGGGAAAGAAAAAAGCGCATGCTTTGCTCCAGGTTGGCTCAAATCCCAAAACATGGAAGGGTAAAATACTCAAACAGCTATTTCAGACAGAAATTTAAGGCAAAACATCAGTTTTTGCCTAAACTTAGTCAAAACCAGAAAGACCTTTTGTACTATAACTTCTCAGAAAAAAAAGCCAAGCCTGAGGCAAGCAAGAAACAATGGGAAAGGGCAGCAACAAGGGAAAACTGCAGCCCAAGAAGAAATCTTGGTTAAGTCAGGAGTGCAGAAAGGGAGCCCATGCAGGAAGCGTAAGGAAGCTGTAGCTGCAAACAACGCTGTCATTTTTACCTACAGCAAATGGAGATGTCAGTGAAGACACGTACACACGCACCCACAGCCCTGATCCTCACAAAGCACTTCACAGCTGCTCCAGGGGCACGCAGGAGGCTGGTTTTTGTCATTCCAGCTGGAGACCAAAAGCTGAAAATGGGCTTTACATTTCAGGGAGGTGAAAAGCAGCTCCTTACAGAAACATTTTTCAACCTACGAAGGTTCCCAGGCCCCAGCACACATCACCTGAGACCTGCCTTCTCCTGCAGGGGTAGATGAGGACCTACTTCCAGGGCATCTGGTGATTTCAGGTAAAACCTCCGTTTCAGAGTTGAGAAGCCTTAGAAAAGGCTTGTTCTTTGGAGGGAAGATCTCCTTCCTGAGATAGTCCCCAAAGATGTCCAAAGAACAGGTGTCCAGAAAGGTCAGCAGCAAGATCAGCCACCTTTTTTGAAGACCTCTAGCAAACTGATGAGGACTGAGATCCCAGGGTGTCAGAAAAAGGCCAAGGAGAGTCTGAGTACTGTGCACCTTGGGGAGGCATCAACCCTGTAACATCAGCCTCTTGCCATATTTTCCACTGAAGGCCAAAATCTTTGTTGTCTTAGTCCAAATGCCCTTCAGGGCTATCATGGACTTATTTTTTTCAACTCAACCTTCAAAGAAGGGCCTGCCCTTCCTCCTTTTCTTCCTTCCTACTAATTAATTTTTATTGAAACTTATGGCACTGCCAGATTTGACCTGGTTATTCTGTTGAGGCTTGTCTAGAGTCAAAACCCACAAAGCCTTAATGTCAGAACTATAAGCTGGCCCTCGTGCTTGGGCAGCTAGCTAACCATTCTTTCATGGCAGTTCAAATTGCCAAGTCCAACGTTTCCAAGTCTGTAACCTTTACGTTGGCTTGATCTGCTGATCTTGAAAGGCTATGCCATCTGAAATGGTTTTAATGGAGTCCTTCCAAACAGATGTAACCATCCTTTCATGTTTTCCATTCATTTGGGTTTCGATATACCAGTCCAAAACAGATTTATAGGCTACATGATGTGCCCTACAAACCTGAGTATGAACACCAGCAGGTGTAAGACCCATTTTGAGCAACTACTTGTAAGCAATTGGAAATCAAGGAGAATCGAGGTTAGTAGTTATGAAAAGACATGCTCCAACCACAGACAGGATATGGCAGAGAATGGGAGGCAATACTGAGGTCATCCAACCCTTCTCTATTCTGCTCCCCAGATCTCTGCAGGGTCCCAAGTAACATCTTTGTGTCTCGGGCTTGGCAATGAGAAGTTATCACATCAATGCCATAGAATTAGTTTCTTAAACTGTAACACTCCAAAACCTCACCAACAATGTGAGAAAAACAGATGAATTTCACCTTTAAAATTAGGAAATTCACACTGAAAAGAGCAAATCTTGGCATTAAGTGTTTTTTTTCTGCAACATAAAATAGTCCCTACCTGGCATGCAAGACACTTCCCTTCTTAAGCAGGTTTGAACCATGACAGCTCTGGTGTTTTCCTCCCAGCCTTCTGCATTCATCCATTGCAGCAAGCACAGTTCAAAGCTCCCTGTTACAGTAATATAACAAGGTAATAACAACCAGATCCAGCATTCATTATAATGAAAGGGCTGTCTGTCATGGCTACATCACATTATATCATCGTAGGCTGTAAATCTCCAGAAGAGTGCTTGCCCAATCAGAGAAAGCTGTCGAGCCAGAGACATGCAACTGTTTTCCAGGAACACATCTCTCACTTGGCAGGATTCATCCCAAAGCAGAGCCCTGGGTGATAAGGAATGGCAATGAAAGGCTTCTTTTGCAATACACCATGCAGCAGGAAGAGTTTGAAGGAAGAGAATTTCAGTTTTGCTGGAGGAAGAGGCCTCTCTAGTCATGATCACTTCATAGAACTCTTCAGAGCCATTAGGCTATGGTTTTATACCCTATGTACACCTTACTGAAGGAGCTCCACATCCAAAGGTGGCTCAACCTGACAGATACACCTTTTATACACCAACTTCTACATCCAACAGAAAAGAAAATTAGTATTTAAAGCCAAACAAAACCCCTCAAAGTCCCAGCAGACTCTCCTACTTACAACATCCTGACCAGCACCAGGATACAGCCCATGGATTCCAGGATCTCTGCAGGTGCTGATGGCTTGCTTAGATGCTGCAGTATGCAGATCCCTGGATGCACAGCACGTGAGCAGCCATGCCACACTTCTGCCCTCCCAACCACCAGTGAGAGTCACACTTACACCTGAAAGGTCACTGGTCTCTTAAAAGACAGAGACTTGGAAGAGATCTCAGGCCATGAGCTACGGCCACCCAGATGAACTGTCTGGGGGATCTTTGTACCTTGGGTAAGGATGGAGCTTGTCCCAAATCTACTCATTCATGGCAGTCACAGACAACACAATTCCATCAGCAGTCAATACAGTTTGTAGAGATGTTTCAGAGAAACCATCTCATCCACAGCACTTAAAAAAGAAAACCTGTGAGAGCACCTCTGAGAACAGGAGAAGAACACAGATGTAAAAGTATCAGTGGGCTTGAGCATTCACTTGACTGAAAGCAAAGAGCAGCTTGTGGGCAGAAACATAACAGCCAGCAAGGAGATGAACAGACTCAGGAGCTCTGTGGTAGGCAACAGGAGACTCAACAGGTCTTGGGCAGAAGGTGGCATGACTGGCTTCTTTATCTTCTTCTTATGAGAAGATAAATCAGTTTGTGATCTTAAATCTAGACATATTCCTCATAGGAAAGCATTAGATTAGGCAGCTTCTGGGACAGATATAAGCAGGAAAAAATTATAAACATATGTAACAGGAGGAACTTCTGCTGAAAACCCCTGGAGGTGATGGTGGAAGAGGTGGAAGAATAGCAATAGCGTTTACCTACATCAGGGCAGCACTGCCCCACAAAGGGGGACAAGAAGACCCCAGCACAAGCAGTGCCTTCACCTGCAGAGCCACAGTATCTGACCAGAACTGGGTGCTGGTAGCAGGATCCATCAGCAACCCGGACACAGCAAAGGGGTATCCCAAATCCAGGGCTCACCCAGGGGTTGCAATTGGGGAAGAGGGCTGGAGGCAACACATCCCCAAAGGGTTCATCCAGGCAGCAAAATCAAGACCAAGCCACATGCGAGGTAGCCCAAGGCTGAACTTAAGTAGAGCTGCTGGGCAGAGGGTGTGGGTGGACGCCCCAGCAGAGGCTGCTCAGAGCAATCAGGACCCATGGGTGAGCTGGGAGCTTGCTGGGGTGTTTTTTGCTGAAACCCTAAAGCTGCAGCAGGTCACAGCCAGGAAGCTGCAGGAAGAGCAGGATCATGTGCTCCATCCATGAGGAGCAATGGCAGCTGGGCAGCTTCTGCCCATTGCACGCAGCAACACCGGGCAGAGGTCGAGCACAGCCCTGGCCTGTGGTGGAATGGGGCTGATGGACTTCTGTGGTCCTTTGTTCTTCTTTTGTCTGTCTGTCACAGCTGTCAGGAATGATAAGCATCAGCGCTAAGGTTTTCCATACTGGTGCCAAGAGGCAGAGCAGTGAGGAGCCGTCCCTCCTCCTCCTTTCCAATTTAAAATGCTGCATCCCAAAACTAAAAAGATTTTTTTTTCTCAATGCTACATAAACCTTGATAAAAAAAGAAAGATCCTGGACATACGGACTATCTAAACTGGTGCTTGATGGGTATAAAATGCCCCCCCTTCCCTCCTACAGTTTATTCCTCACTGGCACCTGCAGATTTTTCTCCCTCTTTTCGTTTTTTTTATCTCATTTCTTCCACCCATCTCCATTCACAGCACTTCCTTTGGCATCGGCGTCCCCCTTCCCCAGTCCCACGTAAAAATCCATCCTTTACATAACGGAGCTGTTCACCAGGCCCCCTCTCTCGGGAAAACAAGCAGGACATTCACTGCAGAGGTCTGGGAAGGTCACGTTTGTCTCCTCACGTCCAGGCTTGGGATGCGGCCGCCCCCCGGAAAAGTGCTCATTCTGAGAAGAGTTCACAGGGGAAATGCCGGTAGGTGGTGTCCAAGAATAGCTTCTGGATCTGGGCATGTCGGGGAAACCTGTGCTGCACTCGGGGCTCCTCTCACAGCTGGTGGCATCTGCACAGGGAACGGGGCTGCGGTGGCACCTCTGCTTGCAGCACCTCCAAGTGACATGTGCTGCTCTCCTCCAGGACAAAACTCTGAGGAGCAAACTGATCTCTCACACATACAGCATGTGGGTACCTGATGCTGGTCCAGGTTCACTAAATGCTAGCCCATAGGTGTATCAGCTGGCCACGGGGCAATCTGGCTTCTCTTTGGGCCATCGCCAGCTTCATCCCTTTGGGACTTTTTGTCGTGTTCATCCTGCTGTGGGTGCCACCTGATGGAGATGGCACTGGGATCCAGTGACTAGGGCATGAATGGGAGTCAGGAAAACAAGTTTCTGTTCCCATCTCTGCTACTGACTTGCTGTATATCCATGAGCAGTTAATTAAGCCTCAGCTTTCCCCACTTCAGAACCGTGATAATTACATTTATCTCTCTCTGTGAAGAGCAAGGGCTTGGAGACATTTGGATAAAAGCCCTCAAAGAGCCAAGTGGTGTTATAATAATTTTGACCCTCCCTGAATTTATAAAAGTTGTCCGGTTCCAGTGACTCTGGTTCATAGACAAGGCAGAAAAACCAGGAGCATAATTACAGAGTGATTCCATATCCTGCTGCAGGCTTCTTACGTTGCATTTATTTGGCTAAACCCAGCTCACCTACAGCCTGGCAGTCACCTTGCACAGGTCCCAGGGGTGCATCACTATTGCAGTGATGTGACCATTGCTGCAAAGCCACCAGGTTCTTCCTCACGCGTTGCTGGTGATTAAAACAGCTTTTAACTTCTGGAATAGCAGTGGAAAGCACTGAGCTACAGGGGTTCCAGCATTGCATAAATGAACTTCTTCAGAGCAAAGAGAAGAAACAAGATACTGCTCTTCAAAGGTGTTTAGCACTCTGATTTCTCTTTAGGTGCCTAAATTTCAACTGTGAGCTCTACAAGCACTTAGTCCAAGAATTACTGATGTTTTACTCCAAGTTTCATGAGAGGCTCTGTGTCCAGTGGGGAAATCTTCCCCCTAACCCTCTGTATAAGCTTGTTTCAGGCTTAATTTTCTCTATAATACCCCTGAGGGCTTACAAAGTCTGAGACACAACTATAGATATCAGAATGTGAGTGAGATTTAACCTCTGTATCAACAACAATATTTAACAATTCCATAATTCTCTGGTATGGACAAAACCCTCCAGAATGCATCTCACAAACCTGAAGAGCTCTGCTGGGCTTTTGGACACAAAGAAAGGAGGTCCATCACAGAAAGGGTTAACCACACAGGTCAGATGTGCTGCTCCAGAACTTAAAAGCTCCAAGAGGAGAAGAGGGAAGTGTCTGCAGTTTTGCAAATGTGTGTGAGTCTGTGTGGGTGTGAGTGTAAACATGCACATTCAGGGGGAAAAACCTTCCAAGAGAATCACAGAATATCCAGCACCAGATTACAAGGAAAAGAGATGCCAAGATCTCTGAATTAATTATTCTCAGTGAATCATTCCTACAGTTAAAAGCCCTACTAGCATTTCTAGAAAAACTTTCGGTTCGGTATATGTAAACAAATGTAAAAAACCAAAACAAACAGCCAAGAAATGCGAAGATAAAAGGCTTGAGATAATAAGATAAAAGATGTTAATTGGAGACTGTGCTTCTATACACTTTGATATTTGCAGGCAGGTTTCTCCCCAGCGCTGCAGCTCTGACCTGCTGGCCCCAGCCAGTGTCAGCCCATGGAGCAGAGATCCTCCTGCCACAACCCACCTCCCCGTGCTGGCTTTGACTCAGCAAAGCACACAGGCACAGGCTTAGGGACACGAGTTTGACATTCCTGGAGATATTTAACTGCTTAGGGACTGGGTTTAAACACATAATTACAGGCAAGTATCTGTGTAAATGCTTTGGATCCTCCAACCATGCATGCTCCCCCCACCAGCTCTCCAGCTCGCTCATTCCCCACTGAGGATGGCCAACACCTTGCCTCTCCCACCCCTGCTTCACATCAAGACCTCAGTGTTCTCCATAAACCCATCATCCTTGCTTCTCATGTGTACTCCATGGTTTTAAAGCCTTGAACTAACAAGTTTGCCAAAATAGATGCATATTCTAAAGAATAGGTGGGAAGAAAGAGCCAGAAATAAACAATGTGTTTATTTTCCTTTACACCCTGGATTTACTCATGGGAAGTCGTCTATTGTTCTTAATCCAGTTGAATGAATAGTTTTACCTGAAAAGGGAACCGATGGATTAAAGTACTTGACTTTAATTATCCCACAGTTCCAAGTGTTATTCAGGTGGTGATAGAAAATGCCTATCAGTTTTCAGGAAACCACAGGGTGAGTGCAGCTACAAGTGCTTGCAGGATGGTCTATGGACACCCCAGGGGTTGGTGGGCATGTCGGGGGACTTTTCCCAGTAGGAGCACTCCTGGTTTGCACTCACCATTCTCTGGTAAATGTATTGCTGCACTATTGCTGCTGTAATTCTGCATCTGCAAGAGACTCTGCCAGCCAGAGCAACACGCCGAGAAACACTGTGTCCTTCCCATCAAGTTTGTCCCTAGCAGGCATTTATCCACACCCCAAAGGTTGGAAAAGATGAAAGATCCTTTGAAAACAGCTGACACCTTCTGATACGGCCAAAACAGGCGAGAGGAAAAGGAAAACCTTGAGCAAGAATGGAGATGGGCTAATGCCTTGCAACAAAAACATTTCAGCCAGAGAAGCTGCTGCCGCGGTCGCTGGCTGCCAGCGGGGCAACGTGCCAGGACGCTTCTGAAACGCCACTGCGGTTGTAGATGAGCAATAAGAAGATGTCTCACATGCCAGCACAAACCTCTGCTGTCCCAACACGAAACAAAGAGGGAAGGCAAACGAGAGCCCTGATGCCTCCTAATGAAGTGTGAGACAGGAGGGGACAGAAGTGAGCTCCTTCTCCGGCTTATGAGCAGTGAAAAAGCCTCTGTGTAGAGTTCTGGAATTCTTGCTCTGAAAATGAGACATCTGGCCTGGCTCCGTGAGGTTCCTGCTGTGTCAGACCAGCTCTGCCTTGGCTGGAGCAGGACATGACCCTGCCTCTGGCTGGAATGCTGGGGGCTTAATTACTGCCTCTGGTGCCCACATCCCCACCAGCCTTCTACAAGCCACGGTGTTGGCTGGTGAAATCTGGTCTGAGTTGGTAAAATCGAGCCGGGGACGTGTTGTGCCCCACTCCTCCTCCTGCCTGCGTGGATGCTGCACCTCCCGGGGCAGAGCTGCTCTCCTGCACGGTGCACATGCACAGCACTCAGCATGGAGGGAGAGGGATGGGCTGAAATAAAATCCCCACTGGTGAATACTAATTGGTTTGGTCTTTTTCCCTCCCTTGGTTTCATGTTTTTCCCTCGCAGGCTTTCCATGCTGCTTCAGCCTTGAAGACTTCTTCTGTAACTGGAGCCCGCACCACCCAGCAATGATGCTCTGTCTGAAGGGGAAAGGAATCACAAACCTTCTGCTCTTGTGTTCTGTCAGTACCTATCAGATAAAAGGTTGGTTTTAATTAAGAGAGGCTGAGCAGGGACTGGTGCTGTATGCCTGCAGCAGGCACCGTGCCCGGGTGAGTGGGAGGTGAGACTGCCAGTCTGGAGACCTACTGAGGCTCTCAGGGGTCAAACAGGGGACTTATCTAGCTGATACTGGATATTTGCACTGTAAGTGGCAGGTTGGTGCTCCTTTACAACCCAGTGGGTAGAAACAGATTATTCTAGACCACAGTTCATCCCATCCTAAAATCCTTTATACAGAGAGTCTCCAGTACCAAGTTATTGGTGCTGCAGTTGGGCAGCTGAAGGTGGGGAGATGAGTCTGGCTTCAGCTCACTTAAGCCCTCACAGTTGTCCTCATCGATACGGTGATGGTGAAGATACATTTCAACCAGGTGTCCATGAAAAATAGTGCTAAGCTTATTTTGTTTAGAGTTCTATTCAATTACAGCACGGGCATAAACAATAAACAAAAAACATGTTCTTGCTACCATAATTTATCCTGATTCCCAGAACCATGCAAACACACACTTTTTTATGCTAGAATAACCACCCGTACCTCTGCTATGCAAAGGCTTGAACATTTGAATGCACAAAACTGTCATTAAAAGGAACTCTTTCCCCAAGTAAAGCTCTTCCACAACAAGCATTTCTAGAGGAGCTGCACCCTTGGTGAAGAGGACCAGATATGTATCCCTGGTGGAACCCATGGAAGAAACAAACACCAGTACCTTGCTGACACTTTTGTGCTGTAAAGCCTGACAGGTAGGGAAGTGGGTTTGCATGTAAAAAAGCCACCCAGCTCTTCTCTGGCACAAGTCAATGTGACAGAGCTGCTCTGATGGAATGGAAGCTGTTATTGTATATTGACCCTGAGTGGCTGCAGGGTCTGTCCATCGAACCACTGCACTACTTTCAGAATGGGTTTTGGTGTGTCCCATTGCTCTGTGTTTCTGCTTTCAGAGGCTCAGTGCATTGTCTGAATTGTTTTTCATAAGGATGCTGAAATTGCTGCAGTTAGTGAAACAAGTGGCAGGAAACAGGAGCACCTGAGGACCAGCCACCCTCGCAGGACACCAACTTGCTATTCAGGTCACAGCTTCTGGGCAAATATGGCCAAAATACTGCCTTTGAAGGGCAAACAGCAAGGTCAACTCTTGTGCAGATGGATTGGTCAGTAAATGCCCTCACCCCGAAGCACTGCTCATTTAAAAGGCACAGTGGAGGAACAGGAGTGGTTGGTGACCTCAATATTTAACTGACAGTTACAGATGATCATTGCAACACCAGGCAAAACCAACTCTTTTTGACACAGATGATGTTGAGAAGACAGTTGTACAGGCAACCATTCAGGACATTCAGGTTGCCCTCAGAAAGCCCACTTCTGTTGGAAAGACCTTACCACCCTGGAAGTTGCCCACCAGAGCTGAAACTGCAGGAGGAAACCACAGAGAAAAGCTGGGGATAGGAGGGAGTGATGTGAGGATGTTGGAAGGAGCTGGGAGAGACTTGGAGGATGGAACAGCTGGAAAATCTGCTTTACTCGTTCAGTGGACAAACAAGACAGCTCCTCCATCGATAATAATTACTCACGTTGGATGCTCTGGCCCCAGACTGACAAAGGGTTTAGGTGTGGCGACAGAAACTCCCACACCGCCCTTCCAGGTGCCTGTCTCCAGTGGTGAAATGCCCAAACCTCAGCTACTCACCTACACCTCCAATATGAGGTGCCATAATTGCTAAAAGTGGCCAATAAGAAAAGCAAAGGAAATGGGTCCCCTGCCTCCTTAAGGTGGATTTTGAATCCCACCAGTACCTGAGCATAAAAGAGGATTGCTCCTTGCTTTACCTCTCCCATTGCCACACCAAGGTTCGATGCATCAACCGCGGGGACAAGGACACTCCCCAAAGGCAAGGCAGAGGTGGAAATGCCATCTTTGGTAGAACAGAGATCAAGTCAGCACCTCCTTTCAGAGCATCCACATCAGCTGGAGGGAGCGAAACATTTCTTGGCTCCTCTTGACATCCGACCGATGGGCAGCAAGGAATGTCAGGCTCCTGAAACAGAAAAGATGGAGGACCATGACCACCCACCCCAGTAATGAGAATCACCAACATTTGGGTATGTTCTCCAAATAACTCTTTTTGAACAGCAGCTTGTAAAGCCCTGATAGTCTGAGGAACATATTGGTAACCAGGTAAAAGGCTCATTGTTAAGAGTATCAGTGCAGCACCTGGGGATGTAGAACATCCAATATCCAACTAGTAGAAGAGGAACCATTGCCAATGGGTGAGGGCTTTCCCCTCCAGATAAATCATCTCACCAAGAGTAACCAGACACACAGGGATCCCACCCACTGCAGCTCCCAGTGGAAGTGTCACTCACAGCAAACAGAGGGAGAAAAAGAGGTATTCAGCAAACTTACTTTCACTTGCAAACTCCGTGTTGAGGTCCTGTAATCTAGAGTCTTCAGTGCTTTTGAAAGCAGAGCTTCTCAGTGCTTGGAGAGAAAATATGTGAGAGGTAGGAGACACAGCTTCTACACCACTGGCCCAGAGTTTTTGCTTGGAAAATGGGCCCCAGTTTTCCTGTGTGGAAAATTGAAGTGCTACTTACGAGGTCTTTGAGGTCTGCCCATAAACAATGCCTCCAGGACGTGTGAGAACAAAAGTATGAAGAGATGCTCTAATAACAGAGATGCTAAACAGTGTGTCATAGGCTGCATGGGACAATGTGCTGTAATATTTAAAACATAAAGAACACAAATCTGCTCAGTTGAGATATTACATCTGAGATCAGTAATCTGAGCAGCAAATGTATTCAGGTCTGCTGGCAGACACCACAGAGGAGATACACCGGGCACAGCCCCTGCAGGCTCTCTGGTAACATCAATCTGCATGTATATAGCACATTTCACTTGATCTTCTACAAGGGTTGGTTATTAAAGCCCTCCTGTGGGCTAAGAACAACGCTGTGTCTTTTTAATTGATGGGTAACATGGGCTTCATCAAGAAAAAAGAGTTGAAGGTCAAAGAGAGTGAAAGTCATAGAATCACCGAATCCCAGACTGGTTTGGGTGTGAAGGGACCTTAAAGCTCACCCAGTGCCACCCCCTGCCATGGGCAGGGACACCTCCCACCAGACCCAGGTGGCTCCAAGCCCCATCCAACCTGGCCTTGAGCACTGCCAGGGAGGGGCAGCCACAGCTTCTCTGGGCACCCTGGGCCAGGCTCTCACCACCCTCACACCAAAGAATTTCCCCCTCCCATCCCATCTCCATCTCCCCTCTGGCAGTTTCAACTGAGCATGGAGGGAGAATCCCCCAAATTGTGCCCACTCTTCAGAGGCAAATCCCTTTATGAAGAACATTTTAAGACCTTCATCATGCCATGAAACTCTACACACTCATGGAGCAGCTGTCTTCTGGTCCTCAGAGGGAATATGCTCTCTTCTTTGCCATGAGAAGCATTCCTGAAATACCAGGGGTGTTCTTTAGAGTAATTGTTTTCAACTTTTGGCCAGCAGACCTGTGGCATCCATGGGCACCGTTAACAGGTCCATTAAAGCTAAGAAAACCAACCTCCTACCAATAGACACCATCAAGGAAGCTGAACAGGACCCCAAAGTGTTTTCAGAGTTCACAAACCAAGAAAGCTTGAAAGTCACCACTCCAGAACTTCACACCAAAATCCCCATTCAACCTCTCTGGGTAACCAGATATGACAGGGCCATGACCCAAGGTGGCGTGGCTGCAGGCATCAAAAAGTCTTCTCACTCAAGGTATTCATCAGATGAATAACTGGGATGAGTCTCACCATGCAGTGAGCCTCTCGGGGCTCAAAGGAGATGCAGCTACAGAGCCAGAACTCCAGTTTTGTGTCTCCCCTTGGGAAGCATTTCCCTGTAAGATTAAACAATGAATTGACACCATGAATGTCCTTGCTGTACCACCCTTTATGCACTTTCAGAACTCTGTTACAGAGGAAAGAAGCTCAAAACTGCAGATCCACAATACTGAAGTGTTGATGGATTGCAGAGCTCCATAGGATGAGGTACCCCCTGTCCTGCAGCACCGAGACAGCCACGTCTGTGTGTGCATGCAAGGGCACGTTCTTGGTGACTCCACTGGCCCACAATGATCACATCTGACAGAAAAGCTCAAAAATTCCCAAGTACCCAAAAGTTTGGGGAAAACAGACAAGAAAGCTGAGGAGCCAGACTCCACCAGAGCCCTTGCTGAGGGAAAGGCTGCAGTGACACTCCATGATTGCACCATCAAAGGCCTGGGCTGTCCTGATTAGGTGAGGATGGGTTTGTTCTCCTCTGCTCCCTCCTCCCCACCCGCAGTACAGGCTCGGGAGACTCTTGCCCTGCTTTGCTGCTGTCCTGCTGAGCCGGTCACTCTCCCTCCCCCTCAGCACCTCTGTTTCCTCACCTGGGAAATGAGGATTATGACCTTTGTGAGATGCTTTGATGGGCACAGATGAAGTGTGCTGTGGCACATATAAGCATTCCCTTTATTTTAAAATATCCTCGTGGCTTTTTTCCTTTTGTTTATTCACCTATATTATTGAAAACAGAAATCGATGAACCACCCTGAAGAAAACAAGGAACTGCTTTGGATCAGGCTTCTCTTTTGAAGATAATTATGGGAGAGAAAG
The DNA here is from genome assembly GCA_013398125.1 of Aegotheles bennettii. Classification (NCBI taxonomy): domain Eukaryota; kingdom Metazoa; phylum Chordata; class Aves; order Caprimulgiformes; family Aegothelidae; genus Aegotheles; species Aegotheles bennettii. The sequence continues at coordinate 31,233 of VZRW01011368.1, read as the reverse complement.
CAGTTTTGAAACAATGGGTGGCAAAATGCAATGCTTAGAAACTACAGGGCAGCATGGATTTGTCCACCTCCAGTCTGCTGGTGCAATATTGCTGCTCCTTCCCATTTCCTAAGTTGTGTACAACAGAATGTGCTTCCAAAACAAACCACTTGGCTCTGAACTGCTGCAAGGCACAGCAAGACATCACTCAGAGCAAACATCACTCATGCAGGACACCTCCACAGATGAGCTCAGACTGCACCATGTCCTGAGTGAGAACACAGTGCCCGAAATCCCGGAGCCCAGGCAGTGAAGCCCAGGCTTGTTCAGCCACCAGAGCAGTTTCCATCTGACCATTTCTCCTCAGGAATGGCCTCGTTTCCTGCTGACAGAACCGGGGTCTTCCACAGGCACTGCTGGTGGAGGGAGGGCAGTTGTCAGCCTCAGACTGTACCTGGAGATGTTTGGGATTCAGTAGGATGGTGACTCTGGTCCTGATGCCTCCAAACCAGCAAACCACTCTAGACTAACCAGTGATGTCCAGCAAATCCACCCCATTGCTCACATGGGATTGAGTGCAGAATTCCCCCTGTGTGCAGCATTAATGGCCGGGGCTGGCAGTTAAAATGCAGGGATGTGATTCCCATGTCCCAGGTTTCATTGCAGAAGGCACTGTAAGAACAGGAACATTAAAGCAGGTCTTTTAACCTCCAGATGAAGAATATTTTCTGTGGAGCTTCTCAAAATAGTAAACTGCCCCCACCCTGTCCTGCAGAGCATGCAAAGCAACAGGAAGCCTCTTCTGAACAGCAACATCATGGGCTCTTTGGATCTCTCACATTTAAAGGACAACAAACTCTATAAATTCAGCTCTGTTTTATAAGCTCATTAGGAAAACAACCAACCAACCAGATGACCTTCACAGATGGCTTCCAACCTCCACCCTCCTGTGTGACTCTGTGCTTTGGTTTCACTCCTAAAGTGCCTAAACTCAGCCCTGATGCCCACTGGAAAGGATGCTGGGATAAAGGTCAATCCCAAACTCCTCCACTAGGATTCATGACCAACCTCGTATGGCAGACCCAGTCAGAAGAGAGAAGACAAAGCCCTTCCCCAGCTTCATTGCCCTTCCCTGGACATACTCCAGCCCCTCAATGTCCTTCTTGTCGTGAGGGGCCCAGAACTGAACACAGCACTCGAGGTGCCAAGCATGGGAGGGGACACACACGATCCCTGCCCTGGTCCTGCTGGCCACACAGGCAGTGTTTTACCCAGCAAAGTGAACACCCATCCAAGCCATGAGCAGCTGGTTTCTCCAGGAGAAAGCTGTGGGAAACGGTGCCAAAGGCTTTACTAATGTCCAGGTAGACAACATCCACAGCCTTTCCCTCACCCACTAAGCGGGTCACCTTGTCATAGAAGGAGATGGTCCCTTCTATTTGCCACTAGATTGCAGTTCTTAGGAAAGTCACCACATTCTCACAGTGCTAGAATTTGCCTCTTATTGCATCTTTAGAAAAAACAAATGTGCGGGCAAAAGGTCCTTGTGAAAGGACAAGGACCTCCAAAATGAAACTGAAACAAAAAAGAACCAACAGCATGAGATTTATGATAAAGCTGTTGAGATATGATAATGATAATGTTAAAGAAGCCCCAGACAAGAGACATCAGGACAGACCAGCCTCTGGGCTGTAAAAATACAGTCTGTCCCCTGTGGATGGCTGCAGGTCCCACCAGAGCTTTGCAGGTATTACCTCTGCCTGCCCCATGCTTCGGACATCAATTCTCCACGGGAGGGACTGGAAGAGCTGAAAGATCCTGCACACAAACAGCCTTCAACCAGCAATTAATGCCTTATCTGAGGTGCCTTTATGTACCTACCCTTGGTTCCTGGTGTGGACTCCTGTAAACAACCTGCAAGACAAATATTCCTGATACGCACGTGCAGAGGTGCAGCAGTTCCACAGGCGACCAGGTGACTCACTCACCAGGACTGTCTCCTTACACACCAGTTTACACAATCTTGGTTATTGAGAGCTCCAGAAAACTGACTTCTCCACTGGATTCATGCACAGCCAGAGCTTGAACCCCTAAGGGCAAGACTCGGACCAGAGTAATTCAGTGGACAACAAGAAACAAGGAAGCCACATGAAATAAACATCAATCCTGGCCCTGGAAGTCCTCCTCCTTCCATGAAGAGGTGCCAGCTCTAGCCTGTGACAGGGCCCGGGCGTGCTCAACACCCCCTCCCACACTGTCCATGCCAGTAACTGTCATTTGTGTCTTCTATGGGTGAGTGGCAATGAAAATTTCCACAGGTTCATGGCACCTCACACTTCAGACTCATTACACAGTGCCAGGGGCATCCGTCCTGGGGATGCTTTGAAGCCACGTGGCAAGAGGTGCAAGGACAACCCCTGCCCCTTGCGCCACACCGTCAGCACTGGCCTTTCCCAAGCCCTGCCTTGGGCACCCGCCCAGGGCACGTTCATGCAAGGTTGGGTTTGGTCTCCCAGACCTCTGCTGGAGGATTTGCAGTGGCAAAGCTACAAAGATAAAAATAAGTAAATAAAATAATAACACCCAACCCAAATAACTGTTTGTCAGCACTGCAGTTTTACTGCTTTAATTCTGAAAAGGAGGAATTCCTATCAACTGTTGTACACCTGGCTCAACCACTGAATCCAACTGATTCCCAGACTTTCTCCTTTATCGCATTACTCAGCTTTTCCCGAGCCTTACAAAACCCAGGACTCCAGTGCTTTGCCTCCCAGAAACCAAAGGAAGCTTCCACGAAACCAGCAGACGCCTCCCATCTTCTCACCAACATCATTAAAAAAGCAAAACAAACTGGAGAAGTTGTTGGAGTGAGCCCATAAAGCCCGGCGTGAGGAGAGCCATGTCAGTGGTAATGGGGCAAGAAAGGCAGGGTAATTACACCCCACCAAAATTGCGATCGCACCGCATTCCTTTCCGGTGAAGGCCAGCTGAGAATGAGATCCACCTTTCTAAATCATCAAAGGGAGTGGCTGCAAGATACAAGGTGCTGGGATTAAGGTGAAGTTCTGGGTTTGCCAGTTCTCAGCAATGGCTTGGGTGGCTGGGCTGGCCATGTCATCGCCACGTTCACACCATGGCACCTCTTTGCAATTCCAAGAGTCCCGTGCTCCCACTGTGCAAGCCCTGAAAGACACCACCATCCACATTTCATTCCATCCATTTCTTGTACTCGGTCAACTACTCAAGTTCAGTAACTTGTACCTCAGCATTATTTCTGTGGAGCACAAATGTTGATCACTACCACAAGGTCTGCAAGCCCAGGCCCTCAAGCATGGAACCTCACGAGCTTTCCCATCGAGAAGGTCAGTACAAATCCTGAACAGGGCTCATTTTGTGCAGATGATTTAAGGAGGACTGCACAGGTGAGGGAACAGATTTGGCTCAGACCTCTCCCTTTTCCAGAAGAACAAGTGTAGGAGCTCAGATGGCAGCAGTGCAGAGGTAGGTAGTCTCTTCTGCTGGAGAACACCTGCCTAGGAGAAACCACAGGAGCAGCCATCACACAGGTACGACAGCGGCACACTGAGGCACAGCTCCTGCTCTGCTGCCTCACCTCGTTTGTGGTACAAACAGGATTTTTGATGCCCTCCTGGGCTGTTATGGGGCACAGGAACGGAAAGGCACAGACCACCACTGCCTTAAAAACACAGGAATGTCCTCCCCCATCGTAACCCCACACTGCAGGTTGTGCCAGTCAATCCTCCCATGGCCAACAGAACAAATGCTGCATTTGTGCTGGTTTTTGGAAAACATGCCAGAAAAGACAAACACAAGACAAAGCAGCCAGCCAAACAGCCAAGCCTTGCTATTTAATGATTTTGAAATTAAAAAGTTCAATTAAACCCAGTAACGAACCCAAGGCACAACGATGACCTCCCTCCTCACAAGAATTCATGCTTTGGCACCAATAACTGGCTGGCCTGATTTTGTGTCCAATAAATAGAATCTTACCCAATAAAGTGGCTCTGTACAGCAGAGGAAGAGATGAGGTGTTCTGGAAAGAGCTCTACGGGCATCATGTAACCTCTAAATAAAAATGAAAAGCTCAGGGCAATTTCTGTTCTCTCTTGGGCCAACAGAAAGCACAATGCAGCTGGCATCAGCATTGGTGAGGTGAGCAGCACACGGGAGCTGACAAAGCCACCAAGCTACCTCCAGTTCGTCTTTGTGGTGAACTTGTGAATGCACTCAAGTCACCACTCCAAAGCCAACTGTCCCTAACATGTGATGGTTTCACCTTACTGCTCTGTTTACCAATTCAGGCTCCTGGCAGTGCTTGAGGAAGGTGCTTTTCCACATGCTGACTGCTGACACCCAGTGTTTTGGCTTGAAGAAAACAGTCCAGTGGTTTCCCCATGCCCAGACCTGGGTCACCACAATGCCCACTGGCTTCACGTCCAGCTGTGCTGGTACAACTGAGGGAACCATGACTCCAGTAGGTGACTTCCAGCAGAGCTGCACGCACAAACATCAGCTCTGTGAGCCACCTCCAGCTGGGCACGTGGAGATGGAAACATCCCCAAATTAGTGGGCACTGCCGAAAAAGCACCCAAGCGTCCAAACCCTTGCACAATGTGTATTTATTCCCCGTAGCTCTTGGTTTCTGGAATGGCATCACCTACTGCTTGCAAGGGTTTCCCAACGGACATGCACCATTGTACTGAAACACGGAGTATTGCAGTGACTTGGCTTCTCCCACTCCACTTTACTCAAGGTGAGTAATTAATCCCCACAGTGCCTCAGAGGAGGGACAGACCCAGCCCAACGCGCAGGGAAGAGGCACCAGAAGCCAAGCGACCCATGTGAGGTCCCAAAAAGAGCAGGTCAAGAGATGTCCATGCCACCAGATCCCAGTGATGAGGGAGCCAGAAGAAAACCCTTCCTCAATTCCACACCAGGACCCTAAACTCGTCAGCAGGGTCATTACAGCATGCTTGTGGGGACAGGTCACTCCCGCCGTGGTGGAGGGGAAGGGATTCTTGGCATTGCAGGGCTGGTGGCCTCGGTGACATCCCAGCAGGACGCCCATGGGCATGGCCACGTTTCATAACTACGGACACAGCACATCCCCGGGAGCTCCTGCTCCAAACCAGCCATGACTTATGCAATTACCGTGGCTCATTAGCAGCCTGGCCCTGAGGATTCCAAAGGCGCTGCCACCGCCTGTGGCACCCTGGGGCAGATGTGTCCCACCAAGGCTCGGTCACTTGGACCCCATGGGGGTCCACAGCCCTCCCCAAAGGGCAGGGAGGGGAGGGGATGATGGTTCATTCTGGGGGCTCAGCCGTGTCTCCATCTCCGGGAAGCGGAGTCACCCCAGCACCTGGCGCAGCACCGGGCTCAGGATTAGAGGTGCCCCCGCAATCCGGGCGCGGGGCTGTGCTGCCCCTCCCCAAGCACTCGCCCACCTGCAGTCCCCAGGTGCGGGGGGGGGTCCCCGGGCCCTGCCAAGCCCCACCCCGGGCCCGCCAGGTCGGGTCCCCCCGCTCCACGCCGGGGTCTCTCTCTCTGCTC
>VZRW01011368.1:0-24895 GCA_013398125.1 Aegotheles bennettii | reverse complement strand
AGAAGATCTTGGTCATGGGCATCGTGGACCTCAACCCCGAGAGGTAACGGCCGGGCAGGGCTGCCGGGCACGGGAGGGGGCGAGGGGGGGAGGCGACACGGGGGCACCGGCAGGGACACTGGGGGGGACACCGGGCGGCACACCGAGCCCTCCTTTCTGCAAAGGGATTATTTTTATCATTTTAAATCCAGCGTGCTGGTTTCTCCCTTGACCCATAGAGGGGGCCTTTCTGTAAGGCATCCTGGTTGCCAGCGTTTCCCTTGGGATGAAGGCGCATGGAATACCCACACACAGACACACACAGACACATACCCACACACAGACACACACAGACACATACCCACACATACAGACACACATAGAGATATAGGTATGTGCTGTAACCGTGTTCTTGTCCCCGCCGAGCTTTTGCAGCCCCCCTGCCCCCCCTCCCGCAGTGCCACCAGTGGCTTTGCGGCACCGAGAGCGGAGCCGGGCGGCGTTTGGGGCGGATCGGGGCGATCCTGGCTGATCCCGTTTGTGTTGCAGCTTTGGGATCAGCCTGACGTGTGGGGAGTCGGAGGACCCTCCTGCGGACGTAGCTATCGAACTCAAGGCTGTGTTCACAGACAGACAGTTCATCAGAAACTCCTGCGTGGCTGGAGAATGGGGGGAAGAGCAATCATCCATCCCTTACTTCCCATTTATACCGGACCAGCCTTTTAGGGTGAGTACCGGGGTGTCTGATGAAGCCTTGTACCATCAGAGCTGCAGCAGAAGCTGACTTGCCTCTCGTGACACTGGTGGCCGGGTTGTTTGTGTCCATCAGGAGTTGTGTGGAGATACCACAGCTGCGTGCGGTGCCGGTGGGGCTCTGGACACCTCACCGTGGTGCTATGACAGGCCTTCCTCAGCTGTTCCATAGCTGTAAATTAAAAAGTACCTGCATGCAATTAGTGCATTACAAGCTGTTACTGGAGAACGTGAAGGCTCTGGGGCTGCTGTATGTTGTGATGATTGTTTTGATGGACATAGCTGCAGTGTGGTGCAGCTAACAGGGATCTTGTTCATCCTTTGTCTCCAGGGATGTTGTGCTGAGGTTGTCCGTAGCCCTTCGTGTTAGCGGATTAAGCAGCTAAGCAATAGTGGTGTTTCTTTTCTGAACCCTGGGATTAAATCTCTTGTCGAATTGAAATCTGTAGTCACTTGGAAACAGCGTACGTGGGAATGCCGCGGCGCAGGGGATGGACTGGATTGACCTAGAAGCAGATTCCCATCTGTAGTGTTCATGGTTATGTGAAGATGTCTTTGCAGATCAGGGCTAACAAGGTCTGCAGCTGCAGAGGACTGCTTCTCTCCTGGTGGCTTCACGTTGGGGAAGAAAGGCTGCATGGCTTCTCTCGGCTGACCCAGAAAACCCTCCTCCTCCTCCCCGCCCCTCTTGCAGAACCTGGACAGCCCCTCTGCTAAATGCCAGCTGCCAAACTCTCCTAATCCTTCTTGCCCCCAAGATAATCTCCCCCAGCCCCAAAAGCTCACCATCCCCAGATGCTTTGGGCTTCCAGAGGGTGTTCGTGACTGGTTTTGCTGCGCGTTGGTCATGCTCTACTTGTTCTGACAAACTCTCCCACCAGAGCTGGTCAACACCCTTCGGGGTGTGTGGGGCAGGCGCTTGTGGTGGCTCAGAGGCTTGGTCCTGCTCCAGCTGAGGGGTGACACTGCCTGCTGCAGCGGGTGGTGGCTGGGCCCTCGGACAAGCCAGACGACCCATAGTGGGTGTCCTGCTGGTGACAGCTGATGTTAGAGGACAACAGTGAGATTTGGCATGAGATGATGTAGAGAGGGAGCTGTTCTTTTCTTCTTTTCATCTTCTTTTCCCCAAACGCACGATGGAGTGTAGGCTCCCAGTTGACTTTGTACGTTTGATGGCCTCCCTCTCAGTCAATAAATTAGACCATTAAGTGTTCTTGCCAATGACTTGTGACCCAGCCCAATTATGGTGCTGGCGTGGCCCAGGGTGATGTGACAAGGCTGGTAGGCAGCACTGAGGCTAACCATGTCTTTTACATAACAAGGCCTGGGGCTGGGTGCACCTGCCGCAGCGACACCGGAGAGATGCAGCAGCACGGGTGCTTCCCTGTTACCATGCTGCTGGGTCCCCGGGAGATTGAAGCTCTCCTGAACTGTCTGCTGCTGCTTCTCCTGCTGCGACGTGCCCTCGGTCGGCCGGGCTCTGGCTCAGGCAGTTTGCCCTGGCCCCGTTCCCGTTTTTACGTGCTGTAGTAGCAGCAGAGTCAAGTGCCTGGAAGCAGCGCTTCACTCCAGACTCCCGGCCTCTCGGAATGACCCAGGGTTTACGTCTGGCTTCCCTGCAGGTTCTCTTCTCCAGCCTGTCTGCACCTGGAGGTCTCCAAGGGCCTGTGTGAGAAGCGCACGTTCTGTGTGCTCGTGTCCCTGCTGGGGCAGCTCCAGCAGAGCTGAACTACAGGGCACCCTCTCAAGCCACCCCTAACATCAGGAATCTCCCGACCTGTCCAAGCCTGTTCAGCTCCAGGCTTTGTTGCTTTTCCAGAGTGTTTCTGCAGGGCTGGAGGAGGAGGGATGAGCTGTGTCCCTCCCTGTGCCTCGTGCAGACTCAATTCAAGCCATCCTGGGTGACGTTTCCCTCGCTGCAGCCCCAGTGTGGAGTCTGGTCCAACGGGGAGCTCTGGGCTGTCTGCAGCCACAACAGTGAAGGCTTTTTAGTTTTGCAGCAGCTCTGTGAGTGTGTGTGGGAGGGCAGGGCAAACCTATCCCTCCTCTCCTGGTTCCTCCCTCCCAGTAGATTAACGGAAGCATGGAAAGCATTGCAGAGGGCACTGCCCCCTCGTTCTGCAGCCAACCCAACTCTCTAGCAAGGAATGCAAGATTTGGGTTGGATATACAATTTCCTCCTCTATCATGGGCAGTTTGGGTCTGTTTCTGGCATTGCTCCAAGAGGCAGAACCTCCCCGATGCCAGCGGGACTGGATTCCAGAGTCCTTCCTGACAGTGTGAGACTGGATTAGTGTCCCTGTGAAGTAAGAGCAGATCCATTGTGGTGTAACTGGTGTTGTGAGGACAAACTGGTCTCGGTTACGTGGCACATAAGTAGCAAACCACACCAGGGGTACTGGAGGCCAATGGTGGGCTCTTTGTACACTGGAATAACTTCCCAGTTACGCTGGGAATGGATGTCCCGTAACATCCTTCGTCGTTTTGTTTCTTACAGGTTGAGATACTTTGTGAGCACCCCCGGTTTAGAATATTTGTGGATGGACATCAGCTCTTTGATTTTTACCACCGTATTGAAACACTGTCAGCAATTGACACGATAAAGATAAATGGAGATCTCCAGCTTACGAAACTGGGCTGAGCTCGCTAGGACTGCAGGTTCCAAACTGGCTCAGGTGCCATCGTCCGTTTGGAGAAGCGACAGCCGGCTCTGGACACAGCTACGGTAGGAAGGCTGCCCTGTTCCTTTTCCACATGCAGTTCTTCTTCACTCCTGTGCCGAGGAACCGGGCTGTTGTTTATCCTAATGAAGAACATTGTTGGCCGATTGAGCCATTTTTCTTGGATCAAAGTAGCCCACCTGGGCTGGATAATCAAATTGGAACGGATTCAGAAAGACTTGCAGTCTTGTTTCAGATCTCACAGAGAGGCAGTTTCTGAAGGGCACCGCTCAAACCCGTTACTGAACAGCGGAGACAACAACAACAACAACAACAACAAAAAAGGTTTTTCTTTTGCAAATATTTGTTTCTGCACTGAAGTGGAGTAGTGTAGCACAACACAGGGCCACGTGCTGACATCCCTCCCCAAGCCTGGCTCCGTGGAATCGACGGTAAAGCTCCCACTCACTTTAATGGGGTACAATCAACTGTCTGGTCCTTAGTCAAGCACAATTCCCACTGGTTTCTCCGGGGTTTTTGCACATGCCTGGGGCCACCTCTCCTGCTGGTCTAAACCAGCATTGCCTCTGTGGCTTGCAGTGGGTTTTTGAGTGCTCCCAGCCACTGATTTGGCCCAAGGACTGTGCAAAAACCCAACGAGGGTGTGAGGACACGGCCTGTATATTTTAGTCAGGGTATTTGCATAGAATGTAGATCGTTACGAGTTTTTGCACAACGTATTGTTAATACAATTTTTAAAGCTTATCTGTAGTTAATTTATTTATACTCATTGTATGTATTTTTAGTAAAACCGAACAATCTTACTGATGGCTGAGAACGGCGAAGTTGTAAACACTTTGAATGTACAAAATGTCTTGGGTTCTTTGGGTAAACTTCACAGATGGTTCTTGAAAATCCATGTTTCCTGTCAAACATTTAGTTACATTTTAATGGAGCCCTCTAGGCCCTGGGAAAATGTGGGCACGGTGTGTGGGTGGGGGGAACTCTGTGTTTTCACTAGGGACTGGTTTTCAGGGCTTACTAACTTTGCTGCACAGGGTAGGTTCGAGCTGAAGTCGATGCGTTTTAAAAACTCAAAGCAGCAAATTTGTAGGTTTAACTGTGCTTTTATAACCTGAGAAGAAGTTGAATTTGGCAGCCTCTTAGTTCAGAAAGAGAAGTAGCCTCCTTCCAGGGGAGCTGGGAGACTTTTTGCACTCGTTTGAGAACATATTCGGCCTTTGATATGACAATTAAAACTTGTCTAGACAGCCAAGTTATTAATGCTTGAAAATCAGCTACTGCACATGAATAATAACTTTTCATGTAGCTTTTTAAATAGTAGGTATAGCTGTATAAACACAGTCATTGCGCTCCACTATAAATGAACACAGCCACTTCCCTTGACTTCTTTAGGACTGAATGAATACACTTCTTTCCTTGGCTGCTCACAACAGACTGTGGCGGGTCTTTCTGAGTAGTTATAATCATGATATAAACATAGATTTAGGCAATTTTGAAGACGTGTAATATAGGGACTTTCTAAGACACGAAATACAAAAACATCCTTTGTAGCACAGTATTTAAAAAATGAAAAAGAGAGGGAGAGAGGGAAGAATCTCACAAACAGAACTATGCTAAACCTGCAATAAAGCTGTGGTTTGCAGCAACCAGAACTGGAATATCCAAGGCTGAGGGTAGAATGCCAGTTGCAGAGCCTCATTTTGCACTAATTTGGCCTGCAGTTAAGAAGCCTTAGACTGCAAGCTGAAATTCCAACTGTGGCTCTAGTCCAAAGCCTGTTGAGGTCAATCAGAGTCCTCTGAGCATAGAAGCCTGATTCTTATTTCACGCAGATGCAAATCTCTTTGTAAAACCAGGGGGTGTTGCTGCTGCTGCAGACAAGTGAAGAATCAGGCTGACACCTATCAAATACAAGTTAAAAATGGGGTTTTTAGCCTTAACATTGACATTCCCTGACTTTTCCTCCTGTTCCCAAATTAAGAGAGAGCCTCTTATTTTGCAGATGATCTTTTTATCTGTTCTGTGGCTTTTAAGTTGTACATCAGATTCTATTTCTAATCCAGATTGAATCTTGATATGAAATGTTCCTGTCTTGCTCTGTTTTTACTCTTCTACATGATGACTGTGTCATTCTGCATTGTATAAAGAACGCTGGCAGTGTTTCGGTACAAAATATATTCTTAAAAATGATGGTGATAATAAAAATCCAAGGGAAAGGTGCTTCTACATGAGGTGTTTGGATTTTTCTCCAGCTTGGGAATGCTCCGTGTTTCCAAAGCACACAATGGATTCTGTTTGGAGAGATACTTTGCACCCTCCCTGCCTGGTGCTTTCTCCAGAGGTCTGTAGAGCCAGGTGTGCTGGTGCAGTGCCATTGCCATGGCTCTAAGTAGGAGGTTGGAGAGAGTGTGTAGCACCAAGACTCTCCAGTAGCACAAAACCAAAGGGATCTCCCTGACAGTACAACGCTGGTGGAGATTTCCCCTCTGTGTCTTCATTGTAGCCCAGAAAATGCAATTTGGCTGATGAATTTTCAGCTGCTTGGGATTCCTAGTAGGTTAGCATAGCCCTTGGACTTTTGCCACCCTGCATGGTGCACCAGGGATGCTGGATGAACTCCATGCACTGCTGGGTCAGGAGCACGGGCCCAGTGATGCTGCCTTGCCTCTGTTCCCACCCGCTGCGCTGGGCACTCCCACTCGTTCCTGCTCCAGTGGTTTTCTGTCTCAGGACAGTGCTTTTTTGAACCTGATTCTGGTTTTGCCTATGCATAACTCTGCCAACCACGGCGCCCACCACCTGAATCTGAGACAACAACAACAACAACAACAACTTCGAGGCAAGAAGGGCTGTGAACCCACTTCTGATGGGTTGTGGTTTGGCTGGGAGCTGGGGAAAGGGCAGAAAGTCACAGGCATGGCTTCCACATCTGCTCGCCTGGCTAACACCTGCTTGGAAGCCTTTCTATTTTTCTTTTGCTCTTGGACAGTGCCAGGCTATGGCAGGCAAAGGAAGGATGATGTCTGTGTAACCAAGGGCTGTTCCACCCGTGCTTGGCTCATGTTGGCTGACTGAGTTCAGAAGCAACTGAACACCTCCACGTGCAGCATAAGTCAGAGAAAAACGAAGCCTTAAACTTTTCTCTTCAGTTGGACTTTGAGCCAATTCCAAAAGTTGAAGACGGGAGACTGTGCTGCAAAATTTGGATTTTTTGGTCTCCACAACGTAGGGATTATTCAGATCTTCATTTTGTATACAAGCCCTACCAGACCTGAAATCTGACCATTTATAAATTTGGCCAGGTTTTAAAAACGTTTTTCAGTAGGGGCAAGTGGTCTGTGAGCTCCTTGGAAGCTGCAATTCTTCAGGACTATGTGAGTGTGTGAACCAACTTTTGAAATGTTACGCTAGAATTTACCAGTTGAATATTTCCGCGGTTTCCTCTGAATGAGGAAGTTAATTCAGAGATGAAAAAAGCCTTGAATGGGTCAAACCCACGTGGAGTGGAATCCCTCAGCTTTATCTTTTCCAAAGAGGAGAAAGCAAAAAAAAAAAAAAACAACCAAAAAACAATGACCAAATTATTTATGTTTGGAATTGGCTGTGATAAAGCTGATTTAATTAAAAATAAAAGAAAAATTCAAAGGTTATTGCCTACTCAGAAAGAACCTTGACACATTTCAGCATCATGTGAGCTACTTGCATATTTCACCCAAATGCTTTTTCACAGCCAAGTCGTTAAAAATGTTACAAAATACCTTCTTTTTGTGCCACAGTTAGAAAGGCTTGCCCCACCTTGAAAGAACATTTTGTTCTAAATATTCATATGTTGTCTATGTGAACTTGCACTAACAGATATTATACATTCTCCCTCCACTCCTTGAGTAGCTTGAGAAGAAATAGGCGTAATATTGCTAAACCGGTTGAATGTGACATCTGCTTGATGCATAGCATCTTTCTCAAGGGCTGTTTTGAGTAAACAGCCTGAAAACCAAAGAGGGAGCCTGATTCACGGTTCTGCTGTGCCAGCTTTCCACCCCTCCACCCCTGTCACTCTCCTGCTGCGAGGCCCAGCCTGAAACCCTGAGATTTTCGTGTAAGAGAGCAGCACTGAGATTTGTATCTTCCTTCTTTGGAAGAGGCTCCCGAATGGATAACAGGAATAGCCGTGCCACTGAGGTGGTTTTTCCCACAGCCATTCATGTGGTGGATCTGGTGCGGGGCTCATCTTGCCTCCCACCCATGAGAGGTGGTCCCTGCAGAAATCCCCAGCGCTGGGGCTGGTGACAGTCACCTTTCCCTGCAGGAAACCTCAGGACCACGATTCCACTGAGCCAGGCAGTGGTGGCTCCAAAGAACCTCCCAGCACCCCTGGAATTGATAGGGCAGTATGAGGAACACCAGGCTGAGGGCAGCCCTGAGTGCTCACAGGTTAGGAACAGTTAGTGACCTGGTGGGATTTTCTGTAATCGTGGGTATTGTTCTGATTTTTCTCACGTGGATCAGAAAGCACCCAGGTAAAAGCAGTTTGCAATGAATGGTGTGTGGGATTAGAACCCAGGCCAACCCAAGCGGGGAGGAAAAATGAGCTGCAGACGCTTTATCTGGCTTTGATACACCCTCCCAGCTCCTCCCAGCAATCACTGCTCTTACGAACACACACAATTACTACAACAAGGAGATTCAGTAGCATGTGCAAGATGAAAATACTAAACTCATACTTTGCCACAGGTCCTCCCTAGCTTCTGTTGCTAGGCTCCTCCATCTGTCTGTCAACAAAGAACTATACCCTGCTGCTTTAAAATCCACGGCAAAAATCCCTTTGACTCTCATGGAAATGGGTCTGTAAGGAAAGGGGCATTTCCAGCCCTGCCTCGCCGGTGTTTTTCAGCTGGGACACATGCTAAAAATCTGTCCCTTCATTCTCCTGGGTTTATTTTTAAGTTTGAATAGAGGAGGATTTCTGCCTGCATTATCCTCTGAGTAGAGTCAACAGAAAGCACAGCCTCTGCTGCAGTGACACTGGTTTCACAGTTAGCCCATGAAATCTTGAATTTGTCACCTTCTGATTTTAAAAGTGAGGGTGTGCACGGAACGGCCAGACAATGACAGTAATGTCTATCACTCACCACGGATTTATTTTCATGTGTTGTGCCAATTTCATAATGAACTTTTAATAACAATAAAACGTGAAATCATCACTAGGCTGTTCTGTCTTTCATCTGAATTATTAAAGCTCATTACACACCCTCTTGACTTCCCTAACTTCTGGCTTTTTATCTTCTGACTCTCTTTCAGATGTATTAAGTCTTAACTCATAAAACTGTAGTGTGAAATTTTGGGATGAGATGTGTGGCTGTGGTAGCAGCCTGTGTAAAACTCCTTTACAGTTTAAAGACACTACAGAACCACCAAATAACTTCATCAGAGGAAAGAATAGCTTGCTTGCTCACGGAAGGCTCCCTCTCAGGAGTTAACAGGCACAGCTCAGCCCTTACAGCCAGGCCAGGAGGCACAGATGGCTGATCACTGTTGCACAGGATAAAACAGTGTAACTCACACATTGTGCTTGGGTTTGCTCTGAGTGAGGGTTAGGTGGTGAGTAAGACCACCAGCTCAGCTCCAGAGATGTGTTATTATGAGTTCCAGTGTTTCCTTTCTTGGCGTGACCCTAACCAAAGTTCACACTGACCTGAGGAAGCTTCCAGGTCTCAGCTCCTTTTCCAGTTAAAGCTGTTGCAAAAACTCTGCATGACCCAAAGAGGAAAGGGCTCTGCCCTAGATCCACTTGTGGCTGTACAAAACGAGTGGGGTTTCTGAGGGAAACCTCAACATCCCAACAGCACTGGAGCAGCAGATGGGCAGGATTTGAGTACAGCTGGTTCTGGGTTTTTTCTCCTGATAAAATGATCGTGAGTCAGGTTCATCGGAGCTCTAACCCATGAGCAGGGATCTGTGGCCATCCCTGCTCCAAGCCAGGTCAGAACTGGCTCTTTGTTGACTCTACACGACCCTAAAGGGATATGTTAAGGCACGTAGAGTCCTAGTTAAAGCACAGTATTAGGTAGCCTAGATGCAAACCAGGAGCAAAGAGGAGGCCAGAGGTAAATGCACACAACAGTCAGAAGTGGCTGTAGAGGGTGTAAACGCAACACCTTCTCCCCAGCAGGGAGCAGAACAGCAGCAGAGTGCGTGGGAAGAGTTTCAGAAGGGGGGATATGTGCATCCAATCTCACCATCTGCATTGGCTGCCTCCTGCAGAGGCCCTGGGGAAGCTCTGGTCTGGCTGGTCATACCAAGGGAAATACAGGCACGGGAAGGGAGGGAAGGGGTCGCCCACCCCATGGCCAGCAGCCGATGCAGCCACTGCCACGTGTGCCTGGCTCCCAGCCAGGCCTTATTCCAAGGAAGCATTCCCAAAGCTTGCAGGCATGCCAGCTCACACCGAGGGGTTTGCTCACAGGGATACCACGGATACGGCTCTGCTAGCACTCGCTGGGGCTTATTTTTAAATGATGACTTTCACCACTCTTCTAAGAATAGAGGCTGGCTCTGAGACATCATGCCGGCTCCAGCGTTCTCCAAAGGTTACACATTTCTCATCCTGGTCAGGTTTTGGGGTTCAGTTTCCACACTGGTGCCTGGCCCAAGCAGGGCTGTGATGCTGGAGGGGCCATTCTGTGAAAGACCCCGAGGAGGTGTCTCTCTTCAGCTCTCTTCCCAGCAAGCAGAAGACGACCTGCAAGTCCCTGTCAGCAGCCAGAAGCAAGTCCTATTCTGAGGAACGGGGCTTCCTTGAGACACTGGCAGGTAGGACCAAAAGGCTGGTTAATTAGAAAAAGCTTCATTGAAGCCAAGCAGTAAATCTCAGCAGCAAAGAGAGGGATTTCAGTATCAGGCATCTGGTCCCAGCAGTAAGGAGCCACGCTCACTTGGTGCCCAGAGGCCACAGGCAGGTGGTGCTTCCATGGAGCAGAGAGGCAGAGCTCCGTGGCATGGAGCAGGCTGCTGCCAAGCTCTGATGGAGATGCTGAAGGTTTCCGAGAGTGCTGAGTGGCTCTGCCTTCTCCTGGCTCCCAAAGCCCTTGTGATGGCAGGAAAGCCCGTGCTGACAGGGCTGTAATGTATGACAATGTGCAGTAGCAGCTCCAGCGCTGCGTGCTCGAGGAGGCAAAGAGGATTCTTTCCTGGCTGCTCTCTAAGAAATTTTTCTGCTCAATGGGAAAGATAATCCCTGCCTAGAAGAGACCCAGAGCAGAAATAAAGACAGAATCTGGCACTAGGTAGAAGAAACATTCTTGAGAAAGCAACAAATTCACGACAATCTCCAGGGGAAAAGGAAATATTTTAATTTCAAAGTGCAAAGGTCACAACGAGGAGAGTGGGGTTCCCTTTACATCCCAGCTTTGGAAGCAGGATATGATGAGCTGCAATGGCTACAGAACAGCCTCTGAGGGGCAAAGCTGGGAGCAGCTCCGGATTATTGCATAGGTGCAGATCTCAGCTTCCACATCCATTCCTCTCCATTTCCACAGCCTCTTCTCAGGGGTGGCAGGGCTGTTGCTGGAAACCTCACAGCCAGAGGAGTTCTCCTGTTGCTTCAGAGCTCTAAGTGTCCTCTACAGACACCGACCAAGGTGTGCTTTATTTACTGCTGTTCACCAAAGAACTTCAAAGCACTGACAAACTTTACAATTCGGGTGTTTGCTGCACCTTGAATTCAAAAGATGATGTGCACAAATGTTTTCCTGGACAAAATACAGCAATCACATCCTGAGCGATCCTGAGGGAGATGTCTCTCAATTTCAGTGGAAGGACACTGATCGATAGCAACTGAGCTGGTTCAGGGTTCCCATAGCAAACCCTTCGAGCTACTCAGGAAATACTCTCAGGCAAAATAACAGGATTCTATTTAGCAAAGGGAAGCACGTGACTGTGTTAATGCATTGTGCAGCTGAAGCTGTGATAATGCAGGCTACAAGATGTTGTTTCTAAGTGAAAGGGAAATCAGCTGTAATTGTAATTGTTGTTGGCTTTGTGTATTATTGGCTGCATTGATCACCTCCATCCCATGTGTCACTGGCTACGAGGGATCACGATGCATTATTCCACACCAGTGTTGGAGAGCAGCAGAGATTGGTGTATTTTTAGAAACAAGAATCTGCAGTGTAATTGTAGCGATGGGATGGTTGTACACATGCATATTAAAATGCCAGCAGATGAATTCCTGGACAGTGCCAGCAAACATTTCACATTCGGTCTAGGAGGAAAGAGCAGGAGTGAACAGCTCACGAGCTCAACAACTGACAAGCACAGCATTTTCAGCTCTGAGTGTCCTCTGAGAGCTGTGTGGCTCACGCTGGCCAGCGTGAAAGGGGAGTTGGTAAAAAGCAGAATCTCACTTTCCAGGATGGAGAGAGGATGCTTTTGCAGGTCAAAGTATCCGTATCTCTTCTGCCTTACCTGGTCCCACAACACATGAAATTCCATCTCTGTACCAGTGAAGAGAACTGGCCATCTACAGACATCCTTCCAGGGTTCAGTTGTGGGTCTCAGCTGCCAGCGGGCAGTGTTTGGGGTGCCTGTGATGCACCACGGGGCATGGAGTGGAGTTCCCTGGCTCACTAAGGCTCATCCACACTGCAGAAGTGCGAGGCTATTGCTGGTCATTGTACAGATGTGGGCACACAGCTGGCAGGGCTGAGTTGCCTGGAAGCGAAGTTGGGTGGGAGATAACCAGGAGCTGCCTGTGCAGAGCAGATGTGCAGCAGCATCTGTTGGGAAGTTAAACACATTTCTATGTCTTGTGAAGCAGAAGATGCTCTTCCAGACTCTGGGAATATCAGCCAGGTCCTGCCACTGGGCTGCTTTAGACAGCAGTTGTACAGGACCAGTCAGGGTCTGAACCTTTCCACTAAGAGCCAACCCAAGTGTCCCCAAGTTGGAGCACAATATGGGTTCACTTGTAGAAGGAATAACTAACGCATCCCTGAGGTGCTCAGCAGCCATTCAGGCAGGTGTCAGAATGCCAGGTACCTCCCTGCAGGCTGCTCCTGTGCTCAGTATAAATAACCTGATGATCACAGACCATCAACAGGAGCACGGGGATTGTTACACTTCATAAAACCAGCAGTCCAAATAGTTCCCAGTCCTTGGCTGTGCCAACTGGAATGTGTTTTGGAGGACAGCACAATGGATGCTGTGGCAGACAGCTATAGCATTGCCTGCCCCACGGAGATTTTTCTTTCAATTCTCTTTCAGCAGAATTGTCCTGAAACCTAACCAGTAGTCTGGAATGTTCTGTATTTCTCACTGCAACAGGACACGTTGGTATTAAAGGCCATTAAATGCCTCATCTTCTCCAGAATCCTGTTATATTTATGCATGCTGATATTGCTCATGAATGGCAATAAACTCCGTGCAAAGAGAATTCCTCTCTGTCTGCCTTCAATGTACCACTCTCCTGTCTCATTATACGCCCTTTTATCCTCTAATAGATGAACAAATAAAGAGATGACCTTAAACCACCTTCTCAGTGTCACTTAGCTTTCATCATGTTTATTATCACCTTCTTCAAGGTACACAGTCCTTTTCAACCTAATGACCAAATACCAGACTGGAAACTTCTCTGAAACATTTCAGCTCAGGGCTTCAATGCACAGGGTGAGAATTCACAGTCACTGCCATCAGAGGGAATTGCAGGTATGTTGCTTAACATCCCGATGCAAATGGAAGATAAAGGCCTGCTCCAGGGGGTGTAGTGCAACATGAAACCCAAGTGCACAGACTTTGCATATCAAGTTCCATCTTCATTTCAGAAAAGCCTCTAATTATGCTGAAATGTGTGCTTTTAAGCTTCCCTATGCCTGTCCCCCCCGGAAGCCCCTACAGTTAACTGCAGGCAATCACTCCCTCCGTGTCATTCTTTCCCCACGAGGGATTTTAGACCCTGAGTCTACACAGCCACGGCACCAGAGTGAACAGACCTCCACCTCCTCAGCCTGTTCCCACCTGCCTCTGGCCAGCTCCAAATAACTTTTGTGGCTTCCTTTATGTTCAAGCCATCTTTTTTCTCTTGGCAGTGCTGGAAGGGAGCAGCCAGAGCTGGTGTCCCAGAGCATACCACTCCGGAGGGAACATCTTGTTCTGGAGAGGGCATGGCAGGAGGAAACGTCCTTCACGGCATTCATGGTGACATGAGTCAGGTTTCAAACAGGAGGCCACAATTTCCACTGCCAGAGACTGCCACCCATCCCGAGCACGTAACAGCTCCGCTTTCCCTCTTCTGAGCTGCCTGAATTAGACCTCAAACAGACCCAAAGGGAAATTCTGGATACCTTCACAGGTTGACTCCCATCTGTGGCCATGAAGCCACAGGCTGGCATGCATACATACCCCAGCGTGCCAGAACTTCCACAGCAACACGTAACTAGTGTACACAAACACAATTACACATGCATTTATTGGGAGAAGGTGGTAGAGTGACTCCAACATGTGTCAACAGCTTCCCAGGGTGAGGGTTTAAAAGATCTATTTGGTGCAACAAAGACTGATGTTTAATGCACAATTTTCTGTGAAGATGGCTCTTTTTTTTTGCTGAGGTGAGCTCAGTGGCCACATTAATGGGAAAACTGGAAGCCTTTCAGTGAGTGAGTCGTAGCTGACACTGCAAGGGTATTCATGCCACCTCCAGCGGCATTTCATTTCAGCTGTGGTAATTCAGCCTTGTCTCTGTGGGCTCCCTCTGCAGGCAGTGGAAAGGGAGATGCTTCTCCAGAGGATGATTTAGCAGAAACAATTTTGGTCTTCCAGAGGCCTCAGCTCCAAAGGGACCTTGAGGACACTCGCCTTCTAGCAAGCACCCAATTGTAGGTGTCTGATCTCCCCTTCATCCTGTGCTTGAAGTTTAGAAAAAAAGAATGGAAGAGGGAGAGCTGGAAACAACAGGCACAGAGAAGTGATTCCAAATGTTTCCTCAAGCACCTGCTAACAGGAAGGAAACTGCCACCCTAAGAAAGTGAAAACCAGCAAAGGCTTTCCGTGCTGAAGGCAGAGGGTTATGCATTGCTCCCACAACAAAGAGGATGCTTGCAATTCTGCTTCCACAGGGGTTCACCTGTCCTGCCAGGAGAAAAGATCTGAATAAAAAGCCCTGGAAGGAGCTGAGGCACCAAGGGCAGCACCTGCACAATGCCCCTCTTCACTATCCCACAGGCATCTCCTACACGTAGGAGTAAGAAACACAATGCACTCTATCAACTAGAAATGCTGAATGATGTGGAAAGGGCTCTATAAACACACAACCTTTGTTTATTTTTAATTATTTTCCATATTGCTGAGAGCGGAGTTTCCCTTTAGCCAGATCCAAGGTAATCATAGGTTATGGGAACTTCCAGTGGCTTCTGAGCAGGTCCTGCACCACCAGAAATGGGTGGCAGTGGGGAAACACTGTGTGCCTCCCCTTCCACCAGAAGTAAAACCAGATAAAGCAGTCACATTTCAAGGTGGCAGATTTACTGTTTTGCTTAGACTGAACAGGGTAACTTATTTTCTCTCTCCTTTTTGAACTGTTCAACACTGGCACATAAAGGAAGACCCAGAACAGCGCCTTCTCATAGAATCATAGGATCTTTAAGGTTGGAAGAGCCTTCAAGATCATCCAGCCCAACCACCTACCTACATCACCACTAACCCATATCACCCAGCTCCACGTCCAGATGCATCTTGAACACCTAAGCTACCAAACAGCTCTTGGCTGGTGGGTTTCTTTGCAAACAGCACCGGGAACACTAAATGTTTCGGTGTTCAGCCTTCATTCCTTGGTGGTCTCCTACTCCTGAACACAGAGGAAACAACACTGGTACTCCCTAACCTTGAAGAGGTTTGAGCAGCAGACAAAGCTGACCTGAGCTGCTTTGGGTTGCCGGGTTTGGGTGTAGCTTACATTTTATCACTCCCAAATGGCTGTATGCCAGAGATGGGGAATGATCACTGGCTACACACAGGCCGAGTCAGCCTGACAGGTGTTTTGCAATGCTTTACCCAAAGGTATAAACACCAGGTATTAATTATTGAGTGACCACCTCTGGGGGAGTGAGACAGAGACGATCTGTTGAGCTCAGCCTGAGCTAGCACCAACTCTCCGATGTGTGTGAACGTGCTCACCCTCCCATAAGGCTGCAGCCTCTACAAAGGAGAGGGAACGGGCAGGGAGCCTGAAAACAGAAAGGGAACAGGCTCGTGTCTCTGCACAGAGACAACAGCCCTCCAGCTGCTTATTCAGCCACAGCCAGAATGCCATCCCATTCTGTGAATCTGCCAGCACGCAGGAAAAAACCATGGGCATGAAACCCCTTGCTCAGCAGATGCAGGACACAGGCTTTTCATTTTCTAAGACAATATTATTTTTATACGTAGCCTTAGTTAAACTCAGGAGTCTTGATGTGTTCTTACTTACTTCAAATTCCTTGTCTACTTCGTCCAACCAAAGACTGAGCAAAGATTTGGGGCTAAAGACTCTGATGGACTGCAGGAACAGAAGGACAATGATATGTTCATCTACATTCTTAAACCTGAAGGCTTCAGAGATACAACATTCTGCATCTACAGGCATTTGTTGTTGCTGGTGGAGTTCATGATGGTGAAGTCTTTGGAGCTTAGAGATTCAGAGTACGAATATTTTTAGCCTTTTTTACTTCTGCCTATTTCATACTCTTCATATAAAGATAATCCATGGTAATACACCCCAAGGAAATGAGGGGGAAACCCTCAGTTTCCTAACTAGTTTAGGACTATGCTAAACCTTCTACTGGCAAAGGTCTAGCCAAGGGTGGTCCTACTCTGACAGTCACAGCACTAAGGATGTAATTTAAAGATAATGGGCGTCAAAGGAGGACTGGGACACAGCCTTTCAGGTTTTCATTGCAGTTGGCTCCTCTGGAGTATCCTCTGAAGGAATTTTGAACAGGAGCAGCCCATTAACTGTAAAAGACCATGCACAAAAGCCTCAGAGAAAACAACCTTCACGTAGACAAACAATGTTAATCACAAAAAAGCAGGTCCTACATTTGTTTCTTTTTGTTCTTTGCAAGAAAAGTGTAAACACACACAGGCAGTCACACACTGATTTATTCCTGACTTCCAAAACACTTTTAATTCTAACGAGTCCCAAGCCTATGTATGTGTGTTAGGTAGATACCACTGCAGCTTGTTGCATTCTACCAACAGCACAACTCACAACCTCTAATCCCATGGGAGATCCCTCTCTTTCAGCAGCCATTGCCTTGGTAAAACAGGGATTCTGGTTTTTCACAGCTGAGTGATACCAGTGCAATGGGAACTGCAAAACCAGCACCTTTGTGCACTGAAGAAGGTCCCGTGAGGGTGATGTTTGTTTCCTGGGATGTGAAATTGTTGAATTCAACATCAAGGTATTAGATCAGCCAGAAAGAATGATGGGAATAAAACCGGTACTCAAAAGCCCCCACAAATGCTGTACACTTTCCACACATGACCACCAGCTGCCCCAAATACAGGGATTATTTCCTGTTCCAAATGGGACTCACTCAGTCACCATCATTTTACTCTACCCAATTGTGACCTCCAAGGGAAGCCTGGAGCCTGCTGTGGAGCCTCACCTAGGGCCAGTATTAGGCTGGGGTCCAGCACTGCCCTGCTGCTGTCTGCTCCCCCTTATCAGTCCCAGGGCAGAAGAAGAAGCTCTCATCTCTCAGCTCAGGGTGTAACGGTCCAGCCTACACCACAGAAAGCCAGGAGTGACACTTTCTGTGCATGAAGCTTTCCCACAGGCAAGAATGAGCCTTGAGAAGCTGTAGAGATGTTTATAATGCAGTGATAACTCCTTGTACACAATCAGGAGAGAAAAAAAACACACCGTGGACACTTCCTGCAGCGGGCCCTGGGGCATGCTTGTAGCTGCACAATGCTACCAGAACACACATTAACAAACAGAGCAATAACGAGGTAATAATTGTGAAGGGAGAAGAAACCTATCTGATCCACTCTGAAACGGAATTAAAGGCACCACAGGAGCTTGCATGTAACAGAATCTGACTCAGGAGAAACTGGTCCAGCTCTGTAGAAGCAAACCAGCCGCAAGGCAAACCTTTGTCAGGGGTTATCACCCTGTTTTTTTTTTAGGTAGCACAGAGTTGTAGCTGTATCTGCCCACATTTCTGTCGGGTTGAGAAAGGGGGATGCTCCAGAGAACTGGCCTAGCTAGCAACGGTGTGTAAATTGCCAGCCAAAGCCAGAGACGAGTAAGTAACACGGGCCCCTCTGAAGGCACAGCCTGTAGGGTAATTTAAGCACTTCTTGATGGTGTAGAACTGCCAAGTGTAAAAATCCTCCCAGTGTAATCTGCACCTGAAGACATTTATAGGACCAAAAAGATCCGAAGACTCACGGCTCTGCGGTCACGAAGCGGATGCAGTACCCACCCCTGCCCAGCTGGCTGCGAGCAAGGGAACAGGTCAGTCTGCAACAGCTTCCACAGCAGGTTCACTTTACACCTTCCCCATCCCAAAGCAACCCTGCGAAGGGCTACGTGATAGCAGCTGAGATCCATCAGCACAGTTCAGATACAACGGTCCCAGAAGGTACAAGAGGACATGCTAGAGGGGGGCCCTCAGGTGCTAAGGTGCCTGTGTTGTTTTTGAATGAAAGCTGATTCACATCCCACCATCCCTTTGAATAAGCAGAACAAGCATCTGACTGGTGAGAGACGCCTGCAGTGCTCCTGGAGCTCCCTCCTGCTCCACCATGTGATGATATGCACAGGAGTCTCTGCTCCTAGAAAAACCCAGGCTATTGCCAACAGGTTTTGTGTCAAGAATTAATCGCTGCTCAGAAAACTGTGAATGACCTCATAAGCTGCAACAATTCCCAAGTGAGACAGAGATTTGATTTTGGGAGATAGCTGCATTACTAGCGAAGGTCATGCATCTTGGCTCCTCCACAGAGAAGGATTTGCTGGAAACTCAACCCAGTACAGGGTAAACAGTAAGTTACTGAGAATATTCCCTCTGCCCAAGGGATTTCTTGCCGAAGGAGACAAGCCCTTTGCAGCAAAATATGGATAAATATGGTAAAATATGGATTGTGGCCAAATTTGGAAATAATTATATGTGCTTTGCTCACATCACATTCCACAACTGGGCAGCTGGACCAAGGCCATTTCCATGTGAAGTGATTGTAAATCACCATCAGCCTTTCATTTGAATCCACTCAACTGCTGACTCGCATGGGGCCGAGCAGGCAGCAAACACCCCGTGCCCTACCTTATAAACAACTCTGTAAACACAGGGAAACTGAGGCAAAGTTGATCCCTTGAAACATCCAGCGATGGGTTAGGTTTGGGAAGATGGGTCTGGATGCTTTCAGTGCTGTTTGGAGCCGTTTCTGCATACGTGGGAGAATAGGGCTATGAGGATTCCTAAACACCAAGGTTTTTCAGATCCCTCTTTGGCCAGATGAGGGGGCAGAGCCCAAGCTGGTGCCCTGAAAATAGCTCTCAGCCACGGCGGGAATCGAGGCTCCCCCCAGCAAGCACTAGGCCCTATAAAGGATAGGTTTATTGTGCTTATTAAACATTTTTTTTCCAGTTCAGTGGTTAAAAACTGAAAACAGTGAGCCAAATTCACCATGACTGCACTTCCCTTGAGTTTACATTTGGGCTATTTGGAGCATGGTATTTTCTCTCTAGATTTTGGCTTGTTGTTTATAATTTACCTATGACAACAACCCTACCAGGTAGTTTAGGACCAGATCTGGCCAATCTCAACTATTTCTCATTATTTTTTCTGACATCTACATTTTGTACATGCCTATAGCCCAGGTGATTTGCATCTCAGTGAACACAGACCAAGAAAGCAAACCCACTGCAGAAAAATACAACAGTGGACAAAATCCACGTATGTGGCACTGAAAACAGGCATCAGACACGAGACTGAAACACAACAAGAAGGATTTTGATAAATATTTGTAAAAGGAGCCACTTTCCTTGCACAGCAGCTGCATTTGAGGCAGAGCATGTCTTTAACCCAGAAAAAGCTCAGCCATTTCTGTCTTAAAACCTGGAACTGTATCCTGCTTTCACTTACATTTAATGGACATTTTGCCACTCACTGCAAAGAAAAAAGGACATTACCTTTGGAAAAACAATTCCCTAGTTATTTATATTGATATGCCAGTCACACAACACTGGTCCCTGAGGAAAACTTGCCCCAAACATCCAAACCAGGCACCTGAATCTCTCACTGTGTTGACATACAGATGTGAAATAGACTTGTGAGATTACAACAGGATATTGTTGGTAAATTTCAATGTTTCTAAACTTACAACAAAATAAACAAAAGAAAAATCCAAACAAAAAATCCAAACCCTTTAAAGTGCCTTAAAATGAAAAAGCCTTAAAATAGCTATTAATATAGATATTAATAGAGATTAAGGGTGTATATTTTATTACCCTGAACGGCTCAGTACGCAAGAGACTGCTGCAATAGTGCTCATCACATACACAGAGTTAGTAATTTGTACTCAGAATTTCCTACCAGCTAATCTACCAGGGTGCCTGGTGGCTCTTGACTCCTGTCATCAGAGGAGCTGATGCACAAGGAAGAAGGGCAGCTACAGGAATGAACTCACCTTTGGCCAATAAATCAATTGGATCATTAAAACACAATAATGGTCCTCAACCATTTTTAGCACTTTTCACCTGAAGTGTACCAAACTCGTAGCCCCTGCCTCTTAAAGGTAAGGGATTGTCTTTCAATGAATAAGTTTGTTTTCTTTTCTTAGTGGTGTTCTGCATTTAAAGCCTATTTTGACAAAAAATAATCAATTAGTCACACTGCTACTGAAAGAGCTGGAAATCTTGCTCTCCTGCTGCCAGCTGAGGAACTCACATCATACCATTTTCTAGAAGAAGGAAGCATTGTCAGCCCTGGGAGGAAATCACACACCGTTTTGGACATCCATAGCTGGGCTGCTACACTTGTCAGCTGCTTTTCCCTGAGTAACACAGTTAAATTAGGGCTGAAGTCAGATTGTTCTCACTCTGTTTCACTCATCTTTAAGTTTGTTATATCTCTTCATGCCTAGACATGCCAACAGCTTGCCAGTTTTTGCCAGCTCCATTGGTTTGTCTGTTGCCTCTTCTGACAAGCCTTGCCTTCATTAAAATGCACGTGAAGCACACGCTGCTGCTGAGTTATGTATGGAATTGTGTTGAGGTCAGGTGTGTGGATAGTATCACCACGCTGAAGTCATTAACTTCTGCCACTCTGAGGATGTGGTCTAGGCCATGACAGGGAAAATGGGGCTGTTTTGGCATTCATGAGCTGGTTAATCCACTGGGCAGCCCTCACATGGCAAGAATGTGAGCCTGCACGTTCATTAGAGGCACTGAATCTGCTGCAGATCTGGTTGAGACTCAGAAAGGAGCTCCTTAGAAGTAAAAAAAAACCAACAAACAAACCAAAAAACTCTCCCAACAAAGTGTCAAATGTCAGCAATCCTACCCTTGCGCAAATGCCTGAGCTACAAATCAAAGAATGCCCTTCAGATGTAGATTTCCAAGACCCACCTAAAATAACTCCCATTTAATCTGTTTTCTGTAACTACATAGGGTTTGGGGGTTTTTTTTATATAACAAATTTAAGATTGTTTAAGGACAATGCTGGTATTTTTAATGGCTTGTGAATCACAAGAGCACGGGCCGCTGGTGTAGTAATGCGTTAAGCCTGCCTAACTATGACTCCAGTAAAGATGAACAGGGAGATTTGTATAAAACAGCAACGAACTCTCACAGAATATTTATATGTTGCATCTAAAATGTGTTGTATTTTATGCCATTGTAATTAGAACAGATGGAGACAGCCCCTTCCTTGAGGAGCTGGGAAAATCACCATTTCTCAGATTATTCAGTTTCTGATGAGAAGCACTGTGAGACTCAGCAGAGAGGGAAGCAAACTGCCTGAAACTGAAGATTTATCTGGGCTTTCATTACAGCAAGTTCCTTCTCTATACACTGAGTGGGGAAGCCAGGAAAACCTTGCACTGCCGGGAGCCAGATTGTACAGAACATACTTTTTAAATTAAAAAAAAAAAAAAAAAAAAAGAAAAAAAAAAGAAAAAAAAAAAGAACTGCACTGCTAGCAATCCAACATATTTCAGAAAATATTCTGTGTTACACTACACAATATATGTATAGCTTACAGTGTAATTAAAAGTTACACTCAGGAACCACACTGTTAACTCCGATGTAGCTAACTTGTTTCCCTATAAATACTCGATTTTCTGGAGAATGATGAATGACTATGTTTTATGAGGGAGATGGATGAAGACCATAACAGGTTTTCTCCACCATCCTCAATTCCCAACCCAGGAGGAGTGCCTGAGCCTCCAGGTTTGTGGGAGCAGCCCTTCTGAGTCGTCTGGACACACCACAGCATTTCTTTCCACTTCTGGGAGACTTTTGGGAAGGCTGCGCCCTCTCCTGACTGTTCAGGACTCACCAGCAGTGGCTGATGAAGCCACTTTGCTGCAGTTAACAAGTTCCCAAGACCAAGCTTGACTCAAAGCCTCTATTGCACTGCACAGAGGAGCAGTTGAGATGGATATCTCAGAATTGCAACGTTTATTCACCCTGCTGTAAGAAAACAAACTGCTTGGAAGTACACACTGTAAAAAACCAACACCATATGTTTGAGAACAGAGAGAACACCTCTCCAGAACCACCTTCAAACAACATACCGTGTTTACAGCCCATGGAATTCTGCAAAGGAAATCTTCATATGTTGAAAATGTAACCTTGAAATCAGTGCTGTAACCCGTGGATTCCATTTCACAGAACTAATACATAATATGGCTAATGCTATTATGAAGATCCTGGCTGCCTTCGTAAGCAAATGTAATCTCCTTCAACAGGCACAGCTTACCCAGGAGTGACTAAAGAAATCCCACATGTCTTGTCACTCATCCACGCTGTGCCTAAGTGAAGATCACCTTCATTTCATTTCACGTGGAGCACTTACCTCTTGTCTGATCCTGCATTCGAGTTAAATTAAGTTTACAGACTCACAACTGCAAACTCTTTTAAACTTCTGGTCCTAGGAACTGCCAAATACCACCAAGAAAGGGAAGGACATTTCCCTCTGCTCAGATTGGCAGGGACCATTTGGAGGGATTTTCTGTCTTTCCTGGTAGTTTAGGACTTGAGGCCCATCCTCAAATCATCTGGGAATTTTCCTTAACAAATTTCCTTCTATTCTAAGACCTGATTACTGACACTGTCAATCTTTTTGGCTCTCTTCCTATAGCATATGGTTGTGCTTGTGGCTTTGGTCTTTTCCACAGAAGGGCTTCACTTTTTTTGATGGGGGGTGTGCTGGGGCTCACGTTGCTGCCTGAGGAGTTTGCAGGCTGTGTGTTTATTCCGTATGCTCATTCAAATCATTGATACATCAGCAGTGTAAGAAAAGATAACTATTAAATTACCTCCTCTAATACATGATTCACAATGTTGTCATAAGGATGATTAACACTCATGGCCAATGACTATCAACCGGAATGGGAAAGGATTCTTTGTGGGCTAACACGACACATTTTGGGCTCCTGGAACTTTATGGCTACTGCCAGGTATGGGAGGAAATAATCCAGTTTGCCTGTTGCTTTACAACAAACTGTTTCACTGGTTTTTACAGATTCTTCTCTGCACGCTTACAATTTGTAAAACATGTTGTTCTACACTGGGTGAGAGCCAAAGATCTTTGACTGCTTATTTTTCCTACCTTCCAGCTCCCTCCCCGCATCTCCTTCCATCCTGCCGGGTCAGCACCAGCTCTGCACTGCATTTCTGACACTAAGCTGAAAAAAAGGGAACAGCCACCAGGTGGTGAAATGTTAATACTCGTACAGCCTCATTAAGAGTCACACAGCCTCATTAATAGCCACCTATGATTATCTTCAGCTACCGTAACGGGATTTTTCATGTAACAGAAACATTGTATTAACAATATAATTTCCCCACGCTTCACAAAGGCCTTATATTGCTTATTAAATTAGCAAATTATAATCACTCTAAAATGCATTTGAGGCATTCATATTCCACAAATCCATTTGAAACACAAAAAGTTGTACAAATAGCCTTGTTTTAAGCCTTCCTCATCCAAACTGCTTTGTGTTTAAATACATGCTTAAGCTCCTGTGGGAACAAAGCCTTAATATTACACTTTGATAGCTATTTTATTATTGTATTTGGCCAGCGTGTTGTAACGGCTGTGCAGTGTTCAGTTCACTGCTGTCAAAGGATGAATGACAGCCTTTGCATGGCATTTCAAACCATGTTATACATTTTTAAAGGCTTAATGTACTGGTAGCTCTGACTATATTCACCAGCACAGTGTAAACAGGTATTCGAAAACAAAAAAAAATATTAAAAATACTTGAAAAACAGAAGCATGCATGTGTTGATATTTCTGAGGGCTCTGAGGGCTGGAGCAGCTCTGATCTGGGGACAGGCTGAGAGAGCTGGGGGTGTTCAGCCTGGAGAAGGCTCCAAGGAGACCTTAGAGCACCTTGCAGTGCCTGAAGGGGCTCCAGGGAGACCTCAGAGCACCTTCCAGTGCCTGAAGGGGCTCCAGGAAAGCTGGAGAGGGACTGGTGCCAAGGGCAGGGAGTGATGGGACAAGGGGGAACGGGTTCCAAGTGCCAGAGGGGAGATGGAGATGGGATGTGAGGGAGAAATTGTTTGGTGTGAGGGTGGTGAGAGCCTGGCCCAGGGTGCCCAGAGAAGCTGTGGCTGCCCCTGCCTGGCAGTGTTGAAGGCCAGGTTGGATGGGGCTTGGAGCAGCCTGGTGTGGTGGGAGGTGTCCCTGCCCATGGCAGGGGGTGGGGCTTGATGAGCTTTAAGGTCCCTTCCAGCCCAAACCAGCCTGGGACTCTGTGATTCTATGCAGAAGTGCCACCCCACCCCTCAGGATTTGCACATTAACCCCTCCCACAGCTCCGAGGGGTCCTCACCCCGCTGCTACCGGTACCACAGAAAAGCTTGGCCGCTCCGCCAGCTCTCCCCGCACCACCGGCCGGCTGCGAGAAGGGATTCCCCTCACAATCCCCATTTTTATTTGTATTTTGGGCTTTTTTTAATGCCACCGCCTGCTTTCGGCGCCTTCCCGCCAGAGAACGCCGAAACGGGAACGCCGTGAGGGGGGGGGGATCCCTGACAGGATCCCTGGCGCCTAGCGCGGGCAGGCCTCCACACAACACACCCCTGAGGGAAAGAACAAAAAAATAACCCCAAAAAACCCAATAAAACACCTCATAGCGGCCACGCCAGAGCACGGAAACACCGCAGCCCGGCACCGCCCTCTTCCTCCCGGGCTCAACATGGCGGCCGCGGCCTCCCCGGCGGCAGCGCCTCGTCCAAGATGGCGGCCGCGCCCCGCACGCTGGGGCCG
>VZRW01011367.1:72912-115082 GCA_013398125.1 Aegotheles bennettii | reverse complement strand
TCGAGCTGTGCACCTCAGCAAAAAACAGTTTGTGATAGTTTTGCATAAGCATGTGCTTTGTGCTGGTCAATGGCAGTTAAAGATTTATATCTGCTACGTTACAGCACTAATCATGCTACTGGGAAAACAAATGTGTCCATGAAGCATATTCATGACAACATGAGTGTTCTTTGGAACTTCTTTACACTTACGGGTTTTTTGGCTGTCCAACATCCTTTACTCTGATGTGCTTATTTTATCTGTCTGCAGATCATGTCAGAGAGAAATCAAGTTTGTGGTGACCAAATACACAGCTACAATACATTAATATAACCAAATGTAATTGATATGTAAGCATCATGACATAACACTACTGATTTTCATCAGTGGTAGCCTTCATCTACTAATAGACTTGGCACATTCACTGAGCCACTAAGTGTGTACAGTATATCTTTTCAGTCAGAAACAATGTCCCATGGAGAATTTCTGTCTCAGGTTCTGTTGATGTAGAGATGCCATCCATTTCCCCATCATCCTTATTACAAAATATTTCTTAGGTTGCTTACCTTTGAGGTTTCACTGGACACACATGATGACCTTTCTGCCAGTGAAACCCATCTACAAGTGGAATTTTAGAGTGTGTGTTAAATAATGGATACTGGCACCTCCAAAATTCAGGTTTATTTGAAATAATATCCCTTTACCCCGAATCACTTAAGACTACTGCCAAGTGCCTATCTGACATGCTATAGTACAAGTCAAGAGACCAATCTCCCTTGACAGCTGTAAAATAGCTGCCTGTAGTTCAAATGGCAAATGGCTAGCTAATGTTTAATATCTGTTTCAAATCAGAGAAGAAACTGATTTATACAGTCAGGAACATAGTTTGGGTAACTACATATTTTTTTTTTCTTTTTTTAACAAAATATTCCGTATGTCCCTGCCCAGAGATAGAATAAAGAGCAAAAAGCAGTTTTCATTTTTCAGAAGTTCAGGCTGTCTTTCTAGCCAGACAACTGTCAAAAAGATTTCCTCATCGTTTCCTCCTTCAGCTAAACTCACTTTTTTTGTCTTTTCAATCCTTTACCCTTGAGACTTTCCATACAGCTCAGCAATTCCTTTGTCATAGCATTTGTTATCTGTCCCAGAAACAGTTTTACTTTTCCAGAGTTCTTCTCCAGCCTCTTTATGAAGATGAGTGCCTCTATCTACAGCTTCTGTTATTTCAGCTGTCTTCAAATAGGAAGAAAATTAACTATTCATTCATTTAACCTGAAAGAGTTTATCTAGCATGCTATCATCTTCAATGAAATGTGATTGTTGATAGATTAAAATGCATTATTAGCAACCAACATTAGCACCAAATGTAGTGAGAGAATAGTACTGTCAGCTACATTTTTGAACTAGAGAGCAGAATAAAATACTTGGGGGTTTTATTATTATTATTATTATTATTATTATTCAGTCCTCATAACAGAAACTGCGTAGGTAAGATACTGGCTTTTTGGTATATTTGGTAAAATGGGTACTCATTTTATATTATATTAATGTTAATAAATAATGGCATACAATCCATACATGGATTCTAAGATACCAGCAGCCACCTAATCCTAATGGCCAAATAGCACTTCAATTAAATAACTCATTAAATAAGTGGGGGATTGATTACATTATCCAAGTGTGCTTTCACACCAGTAATAATTCAGCATTTTTAACACGGAAGAGAAAGGAGAAGAGAGAAAAAACTATAATAATTTCCTCACAGGAAGCCTGGTTTCTTTTCCTTTCAGGGCCACAGAGTGATGTGTGTCTCTTTCTGAATGAATGTATTAGGATCTACTCATATCACAAGTCTGGTATTGATAGGCAAGATTAGATGCTCCCTGTGTGTCAGATAGTTAGTTCACAGCAGTTTCTTTGTGCTTAATAATAGGTGTCAATTCTTGAGAAATTAGTTTTCTGTCTTTCACCTGAACGAAGCCCATATATTTGCTTTCAATTTCATCCATTTTCCAATGGATGGAAACTCAGACTGGGTAGCATACACTGACCACATAGTACATATTCATTCAGGAGAGCACCAGGGTTCTGGCTATCAGTGTTGACATAGAAAATATATTTCTGAGAATTTTTTTCCAAAATACTTAGTGTAGCTATGCATTGCAGAATAGCATAACATGAAGACCATGGTTATTAATATGTGTAAACCTCCAGTGCATACAATTCACACAATTTGATTGTCAGAGCCTGTGTCAACACACTCATTTACTTTGGTTCTCCATGATGAGTGTGAAGTATTTGGAGCGAGTATATCTTCCACCAAATGCAACAATGCTCTTGGATTTTTCCAGTGTACAGATAATTCTCCATAGTTATTTGAAGTTTTTTATCCTCATCATTGTTTCTGACAAAAGTTTATGCTTTCCTTTAAATTGTCTATTAATGTTAAGAATGTACTTTTCAGCTAAACTTTTTTATATTCCATGTGAAAATTCAAAACAAAATGGTATTATGAAATGTAAACACAGTGACATTTTGAAAATGTTGTATTGGAATTAATTTTTAGAAACAAAACATTTCACTGTATTCAGTATACTCCTTCTAGCATATTTTTTTGACGTGTCAGCATTGTCATATTTCAAGATAAATAAAGCCTTTCCAAAGACTAAAAACACTTTATGGGGCATGAATCCTATTTTTCACAAAGCTCTACCTTTTCTCTTCAGAGATCTTTGTGACAAGGAACTCCTTGTGAAAGGTTTTAATCTTTTTCTTCCCT
Organism: Aegotheles bennettii; assembly: GCA_013398125.1. NCBI lineage: Eukaryota > Metazoa > Chordata > Aves > Caprimulgiformes > Aegothelidae > Aegotheles > Aegotheles bennettii. Next base: position 112,324 of record VZRW01011367.1, on the reverse strand, counting down.
GTCTCTGTGTTTCTCCATCGACCAGCAGTTTTTTATGGTTATGGCCAGAATTGTTGCTTTAGATTCTGATCATAAAACCTCTAACCTCTTTAAAAGCCTGAAAATCAGTCTCTTACAGGTTAAGAAGACTGAGTATCTCCAAGTGTACCATTTTATGTGTACAAGTAATTTTATGCTTTTAGTGAGTTCCATCATAGTAGATTGGTTTACTTATCTCAGTACAGTTGCATGCATATATATTTCCAGGACTTTATTTGTTGCACAGACTAAAAGTCCAAGCTTGTAACTGAGAAATGAGAAGAATAAGAGATGTTTTGGTTGTGTTTATAAAATCTGTAATTTATCATTGCTTTGCATTTCTTTAGTTTACATATTTTCTGTCCATGCATTTCTGTATTCTTTGTAATTGAATTTGCATAGGAATGTTCTGACAAAATGCTTAATGAAGACACAGAAAAAATAAAAAACACCACCTCCAACAAAAATCTCACCTCCAAGAGAAAAAACCTGTACCTCCCAGGTTTTACTTCAATAGGAGTTTAATAAGCCTTCACCACTTTGCAGAGTGAATGAAAGGCTCTGATCACTTCAGAGGAAATGAAGCTGTTATTAGAGTTAATCTACTATATAATATTTTTCTAACCTAGAAATGGTGAATGCTCATGCTGTAAGTTTGTCCTGATCAGGATTTAACATTATTTATGAAAGAAGGAAGATGTTATTTAGAGAAGGGCTCAGTGAACACTAGGGTATATTATTTTTAAAATTATATATGTAAGCACAACCTGTTATTGAAAGCGACAGAAGTTAGAAATGTTATTATTATTAGAAATTTATTTTAAAACAAAAGTTATCCTTTGGTTCAATCCGCAACAAGATATTGTTATTAAGCACCAAAAGAAATACATTATTCATATCAAAATAAGGGCTATAAGACATAAAAGATTCTTATTAGTAAAGCCCATGGGCATATTACTAACATATGGCATATTATCAAAGTAAAGGAGTATTCAGAAGAAAAAATGTGGCAAAAATAGTACTTTCCACATATTTAGATCACTTTGTTGTTGACAGTGTTGCTTTGGATGAATTACAGCAGAACTGACGTATTATTTTGGCTGGTTTGAATACTGTTTAAAGCCATGCCTTTTGTTGTCTTTCTTTTCTGATTCCTGGTTTTCCAATGGTCTTCACATTCTCATGTCATTCTATTTAAGTTGTTTAAAAAAGAAAGCTTAGGAGTCAACCAAAATTTTAAACTTAATGGATTCTAGGTTGTTCATTTAAAAATAACCAAAAAACCAAACACACAAAAAAAGAAGAAAAGCAAAGTTAATTTCTTTTTCTTGTCTGAATAATATTGGGTTATTTCCTTTTCTATATAAACTGAAGGAAGTTATAGTTTCTTAGAGATACTGACTATTTACATAGTGATCCGTATCTTTCAATCCTGATGTTCGCAAATGACGTATAGGGTTCTCAATATCTTGAATTCCAGCCCAAATTCCCCTTCATAAAACCATGTTGCCTGTCACTCTAGTTAGGGAAGGTAAGACAAAAAGAAGTATTTTGCTGTTTACAATAATTTGCCTGCAAAAATTCACTTCACCAAAGCAAGCAGTAAGGGTCTTGAAGCACTATACACTTACCATGTGAAGATAAAGACTTCAGAGGCCTCCTCTAGCATTTAACATTGTAATACATCTTTCTCAAAAAAACAAACAAACAAACAAAAAAAACCCACAAAAAACACAACAAAGTTTGAATGACATCATTGAACTTTGAGCACGTGCTCTATGTTGCAGTCCACAGAATTTACCTAAGTTCTTTCAGATACAGTGCCTTCCTTATGGAGGAGTAGCATGACTGTTCTGATAGAGCACTTCTTCAGTATGTGCTATCACCCGCTTCCTTTAAATATGATGCTCTGGGCTGAATGATGAGTGAAAAAAGCAAATGACCATAAAAAAAACCAAAACAAAACCAAAATCAAAACAAAACAAAAAATCCCACCTGCTATTAGTGTGGAAGAGGAGACAATTCTTGACTCCAAACTTCTGCAAGTTTTCCCACCTGGGCTGAGTTAGAACTATGAGCAGATGGGTATTTCCAGGGTATCCTAGGTGATACAGATATGAATAGCTCTGAGAGAACATGAAATAGATAAAAAAAGGATACTTGTTTATTCTATGTGTTCTCATTGTTTGCATTAATTCAACATTCTTGCAAATGAAGGAGCACTAACCTTGGATATAAAGCAAATTCTATTTGCATTTCTTTCACTGCAATCTCTTTGACAAATACTGGGTATCTGTGTCCAGAATGGGCAAAGTCAGTGACCCATATGCTTAGTAAATGAAGTTCAAACTTTCTATTGCATCCTTAAAAATGAATGTATTTCAGTCCTGACCTTCATTGCTTGTTCTGATCTCAGCCCTGAGTCTTTTCTAACCAGAGACTGCCAGTCATAAATAATGTGCTACATTTTGTAATGGTTCTTCACTGAAAAGAATTTCACATAGAATTTGAATGAGATCACTGGCTGTATTTCTACTTGTGGTTGACAGAAACATAGCTCTCAAATCTGAAAGGTGCTTTACGTGTTTACACCCAAGACACCCAGGTTAAGCACTAACACAGCTATTACAAATACAGATTCTTCAAATAGATATAATGTTATTTCAACTCATGTTAAGAAATGAGTAATGGAAAGGGTAAATAATACAACCTTTCTCAGTATAATTCTCAGAGAAAAGGTCAAAAGAATGTACCTAGGTACGCCCTATATACAATGATGCCTCTCTAGAGTAGTAAGTCTCAAAGAGACCCTCTGTGTGATTTTTATGCCATATTCTTGAGAAACTGGAATAATATTCTCTGTTTTCGATGACAACCTAAGATGGTTTTGTACGTGTGTAATCTTTCTTATGTTCAATCAAAGGTTTCAAAAACTTTACTGTTGGATCATCCCAGGAATCATTTGATCTTGATCCAATAACTAGTGCAAAACAAGAATATCTGTATTCTTGTACATATATGTATAAGCATGTGCAGGATTCGTGTGCCTGTTCATATATGTATATGTATTTTATAAAGGTGAAATACTGACTTAATAAGAGACACAGAGCTGTTCAGCAATTGAGTTCGTATGTTTTGACAGTATCTGCTTCTGCTTCAGATTTAGATATACACAGATATGTTTTAGAAGTTTAATAACTGTACATTCTATTCTATTGAAGACAAAGGAACCATTTAAAATAATAAGATTCAAGGCATTTGCAAATTTATTTTTATTTGATACAGCCTCCCCTGGAACAGACTACTGTAACATCAGGCTAGTTAGAAAATACAAACACTTTTTATATAACACTCTGACTTTTGTATTCATATTACAAAAAAAAAAAAAAGCTTCAAATTTTCTATAGCCATGGAAATGACAGAATTTGTGGTAACTAAAGTGATCTTAAGTACACCGATGGTGTTTGATACACTGAATGGTGTAGAAGTGTTGTATTGGAACTGAATGGCTTCTACAAACTAACTGAGTGGTTGAAATAATTAGAAAACCAGATAATTTAATTGTATGGATGATCAAGGTCACAGTTTGCACACATTAGGAGTAGAGAAGCTTTCACTACTGCTGACTTTGTTGTGGCCTCAGGCACGACTTATGTGAAACACAGGTGATAACAATGGCTTTGAAATAGTTCTGTTTATGGAGCCCAGCTCTGCTCAATAGAGAGCTGCTGTTAATCAGCAGCTTTGAAAGTACCTAACTTTTTATAAAAAGACAATAATAATTCTAAAACTTGACTAGGTACATAATATATAAAAAACATTGAAGTTTATCAGCTCTATTGATACTTGACTCTATTTTAAGTTAGATTTATCTTCCTGGGAAATCTTACTTTCTGCCCCGTTATTACTCCAATCACAAGCAGAGAATCTTCTTTGATGACACAAGCTCTAGTTTATGAAAACTTCAATATGTGAAAAATGCAAGCATCTATGCAGTCAAATTTGTTGGTACTTTCTTTAAAATGAAAGTTATTATTTTTCAAGAAACCCAAATTAACTAGAATTTGAGAGTCCAGTGACAAACCTGCTGAGTAAATAAGAAATTATTATTTATAAAATCAAATTAAATATAAGAGAGAGCTCCGGCTGTGTTGTACCAAGCTTAATCTGAGAATGCACCTGATAGGGATTCCCTAATTTATGACTAGTAACTAGTCCTTCAGTTTTTCCACTGCATTCTAGGTGGAAAATATTAGAATGTGGAACTGTTACTTTATTATCCAAGATCCCCAAATACAGCCAAAATTAAGGGATACATGACACACACAGTGAGAATTTTGATTAACCCATGTTCAGACCTGATTAAAATTTCCTAGTATTTCAGAAGTCTTTCTTCCACACATTAGGAGGTTTAGAGATTGCAGGAATCAATTTTACTTGTCTAAGTAAAATCATATCACCATAGAATAAAAATACAAAAATAATGTCCTGACTCCTTTTGATATCAACAAACATATTTAGAAGTCTTAAATATTTTTAAATTCCTTTTAAAATGTTCTGTATTTTAAGACTTCTCACAATGACAATAGATTTAAATTTAGACAATGCTTTAAAAGATACCAATTTTAAGCCTGTATCAGGAAATTCATATAATAGAAATAGCAGTTAAAAACTTCCTAGCTATTTGTGTTTAAAAGAAAATGAAACAAATCTTAACATAGGGATTAAAAAAAAAAGCCTTCTCCCTTGATAGGTTTTTCATCTTATACAATACATAAATTAAGTCAACAAAAAGTTGAAGCAGTATATGAAACTTAATTCCAAGACATGGTCCCTAATATCAACTATTACTGCAGGCTAAACACAGGTTGTCAAACTTGCATTTCTAATTCTCCTGTTTATAAATCACTGTCTGTCCTACAGATGCTGTTGTATCAGGAGACATGCTTTCTATCAAACCTATAAAATGGAATCCAGTTTTGCCTTCTCAGGACTTTGTGGAGTGTGTTTCCTCCTCCTAGATTTTAAATCATCTTCCTCTGCTGCCTTATTACCTTGCAAAACATTCAGGGAAAGAAGAAATGGGTTAGGTTTATATTCGTATTATATAAATATACACACACACACATGTGTAGTGTATTATAGCCTTAGGCACAAACAAGTATTTATAAAGGCATGTTTGTGATCAATTACATTAGACCAGATCCTTTTGTCCTCCCTCCTCTCTATTTTTCAATTCTTGTTCTTCTCCCAAACACCTTGAACCCCTCCTTTTCTCTGCTCTTATCTCCATCCGAGTAAAAACCCAACAATAATTATTTTTTTCCCCAGTGGTTTTGCTACATTTGTACCAAAATTTGATATTTCTGGTACTGTTTCCCAAGTAGTATCAGTCTTACATAGTATGACTTGCTGGTATTACTTATATGGTTATCTTGATAATACTGATTGGTATTACTGATTTACCTAGGTACTGCTGGCAACAAAAGGTTGTACTCCCCAAAAGGTCCTCAATGCTCCCCTTTAATTATCTGTGAAGACTGGCCATTTCTCACATAACTCACCCTTAAGACTCTGTGAAAGCTGGTTATTCCTCATAGCACTTTCTGTAACATTTGTCAGCTTCTCACTTTGTTATGTCCATCAATTTCTGCTCAGTATTTTTTCATTTCTGTTCAGTAAACCTCAGGCCAGGGTCCCCTGCCTGGCTACTCTAACAATGTCCTCCTATGAAGATGAAAAATTAGTAAGCCACAGAACTGCCTGTGGTTATCTGAGCTCCCTTAGAAATTTTTCAAAGAGCAATTAAGTCTAGTATTCTGCTAAGTTTAGCTTTAGGTAACAACATTCCACTTAGGTAATAATATTTCATAAATGCTTGTTTTCCTCTCACAAAAGAAGGAAGAATCCTCAACTCTTCTGTCCTCAGTTCCCACCATTATCGCACCTACTGGTAGAAAGTCTGACTTCAAGAAATTCCCCAGCCCGTTTATGTTTTCAGCTGCCTGATGCACAATCTCTCTATTAGCAAGTAAGTGGAGGGAAGTGATTGGAGGCTTCTCCATGGGAGCACATATTTTAACTTTTGCACCCTATACTTAACTTTTTGTGAAGGCCCTTTTTGCTATGGCTTGATGCAGTCATGACTCAATATGGGGATATCTGCTTCAAACATGTGATTTGTTCCCAGGGGCAGGAAGAGGGCAAGGTCAGTCCCCCCAGTTCCAGTGAGCAGAGTCAGTCTTTCCTTCCACAGTGTATTTGCCACCATTAAGTAGAAGTGATTCAACTGACCTTAAATACAACTCGTGTCCTTCTGACACACCAGTTAATGGTGAATTGCAAGTGTTCATAATTCTCCAAGATAAAGCCAAATGATAACAAGTAAGGACAACTTCGGAGAATGAAGGACAATATGAGAAGACAGTAAAGACAAAAAAAATGTAGAGTGGAGGAGTAAATCCAACTAGATATTAAAAACGTATAAAACAAACAAACAAAAAGCCAAAGCCTAAAGTAGAGGAGAAAAAGCCCAGAAACTTTTCCAGAAAGAAAATAGGAAAAGAAAGCCCACAGTATGGAAAATTAAAAGAAAAATCTTTCCAAAATATGACAAAAATATGCAGAGTGATGGCTGATCTATAAGGAATGAAAGACCTTGAGAGATATTATTTTTGGTGAAAAAACAAGCAGAAAGACCTGTTTCTGTGGAGTAGAGATTATAATTGCCCTGTGAATCATAAAGATTTCAACAATATCTGTTAAAATTTTAATGGAAAATATAGCAGGAAATGGAGCTCTAATTAAGAGATGGGGGAATGCTTTAATTTACCAGGGCATATTTTTAATAAGCTTTCTTCTGAACTGAGAAGGTGTTCAGCAATTTTTAAATCCAGATTGTAAATTTGTGGAGAAATTTGAAACTGAATATTCATTATCCAATTTTCAGAAATCCTTAAAAACATATTAATCAACTGAATCTTGAAAATCTTTTTACAGGTGAGTCTTTTTTCAGATGAGTCTACAAACCCGTTTCTAACTTTCCAGTCAAGTCTAATGTCGGGTGGTATGATGAAGAGCACAATAACAATAATAGTCATGTTTAAGCAATTCTACTCTTCATAGGCAAAAGGAATATTTGTCAAATCCTATAACTCTAAACTAAACAACAAAATATTAAGCTAGTTTAGGCCTGAGGGATTTAAAATAAAATATTAATATTTGGTTTGAAGGACATGTTGATCAATTCCATACAAAATGTAACAACAAAAGTAATTTATCTTACTTTTGTGTAAGCTTTGGTTTGCAAGAGAGGGACTTTTTAAAAAATGGAAAAATCAGGAATGTTTTTAATTTCTATTTCAGGTTAAATAACTTCTTTTTATCCTTGAAAGATCTCTTTCACTGCTACAGCCACTGAGTGCTTGTGGACAAAATGTCTAAAAGTGACATCCAGTTTGAACAGTTAGTTCTTGTCATAGATATATCCAATGCAAGCATAAGGAAGAAAGTCTGATAGATGAGACTCTTTGCTTTTGTATAAGTCAGAGCTCAATTTTGCAAACTTAGGGACTGATATGATTTAATTTTGCAAGTAGTGTAGCTCCACAATGGTTTTCTTTACAAAAGGTCTTGTGTACCCTGGGGTGTGCGTTGGAGGAAAAGACGTGTGGATGGACGAGGCTGAACGAGCTTGCAGCAGTACCTTTGGAGCTGCGTTCGATGTGTGGGTGCATAACCCAGGCTGAAACTGCAGACTGAAGCATAGTCATAATAACAAAATAGCAGGCTATATGTGTGCATCAAAATTAATTTTCATCTTCCTTCCCATCAACACTTTACATGTGAAAAGTGAGAGAAGTCAAAGAGAGACTTTTTATGCTGTGCCATTTAAAAGGTTTCTTTAAAGAGATATGCAGGCCTGAGATGGATTTTAGCCAAATCTTTGCACAGCTCATCTGAGCTGTCTCTCAGGGTGCTCACCTGGAGGCATTTGCACTTTTATGTGTAATGTATTTGTTGGCTAGAGAGCTAAATCATTAACAGTATTCTTTTAAAATCTTACTTGAAAACTAAGAATCAATGTATATACAGTCCATGATTTGAATTATAAACTGCTCTCAAGACTCAGTAATAATTGTGAAGTAAATATATTATTTAAAAAGCACTTTGGGAGTGTATACACAGCCTTATACCATCAGAATAGAAACTTCATTTAATTGGTAAAATATGAGAGAAAATGGGAGTTTTTTATTAGCTGTAACTCACTACTTTCAATATCTCTGGAATGCTATTTTTTATTGGACTACCTATTATCATCCTAGAAAACACTATGGACTTTATCACAATTATTAGGTAGCCAGAAGTTTGATATTGCAATCTGAATATTCAAGAACCTAAAGACGCAACAGAGCTTCACCACTTGTTAAAACTGCTTAAATTTGCAAATGACTAAGTAAACAGAAATACAGCACAGCTTATAAAATGTTAAAGCTTTTACACTATCTCATGAATAACAGGCCCATTTTAAAATGAGGAAAGTGGAGAAATAAAGAATTCCAGCTGTGTTTGCACTACATGATTAAAGGTAATAAGGCAATGTATACATGGTTTACCAAGAAGAGAAGTCACATTTTATTTATATCAATTCTCTTTTGCTTTAATAAACCATGATTTAAAGACACACACACATGCACACATACACCTTTACTTATATTTAAATCTATCTTCCAGCCTAATTTCTCTGTCAAGGGTGCCAAATGAAATCTGAAAGCCATTCTGAAGAGTTAAAACATAATTGGATGTAGAGATGCTGTTCCAGCTTCACCTGAACTCCTCCAGATGGCAGTGGATGGCAGGCATCACAGCTCCTCGGGGCATCATTGAAATCCTAGTCACAAACATACGGGTCATATGTGAGAGTGCACAAAAACAACAGGTTTTTTGACTTGGCAGATAGGATGCTTGCCTGCCTACTGAGCAAAGAAAATTTAACGCTCAAGGAGAGCGAGACTTTAAGACTGGGAGTCTGGAAGGAAGTTATGATGACCTGGCAGTGATCCCATTTTTATTGCACCAATTAAAAAGATCTTCTAATGTCTTTCTGAAGCCTCTTGAACTGAAATGGAGACAAGTGCACAAAGTCTTCTGCTGGAGAGTTAGAGAGGTACCCAAGTCCATTGTCATATCAGCAGCCCTCATCAGCATAGTAGCCGCATAGCAGCCCCAGCGGTACTGGCAGCCCTGGCCCCACAGCTGGCTGCCCTGGCCCCACAGATGGCAGCCCTGGCCCCCACTGGCAGCCCTGCTGAGACTGCCAAGCAGTCAGCAGCTGCTGCTGCTGTTGGAGAAAATATTTTCTACAAGCTGAGCAGCTGGGACCTGCAACTGCCATGCAAAGGCTTGAAATAATAGTTTGAAATAGTGAGGGACGTGGCACTGGGAATCGAGCATTAAAAATTGCTGTTACAAAACACAACACAAATGTTTCATCAAAGACGAGTGTCCTTGAAAACACTAAGTGATTATTTGTTTCAAATAATAGAATTTAGGAAAAATGAAGCATATCAAACATTTTCTTTAGCTATTTGCAGCAGTAAAGATTGGGAGGGGGGCTTACTCAATTCAATCCCTAATTTGTTTGGTTGCAATGTGTCAGTAGAAAAGCATTTAAAAAATACTAAATCTTACCTAGACTTTCAGTGACAAATTGAAGCAACTTCTATGATGTAGTTATAAGTCCACAAGAAACGTCTAAAGAAATTCACAGCTAAACAGAGGTTTTGAGGAAGGATGCTTAGTACTTGGTCTTAAGCCCAGATATGGGTGTCTGAAGGAATATTGTGAGTCACAAATATGTAACAATTTCACCAAATCAAAGTTTAAAACAACTCCCCCAAATGGCTCTTTATTGGGCTCTTAAACATGGATTTAAGAATTGAACTCTAGACTTATTTTTACAGGCTTCCAGCTTTTGGCTTAGAGGTGCAGCTGCACTCAGGAAATGAGGTTGCAAAAATAGCATCTTCTTAGTCAAGGATTTGGCCATATGAGTACATATCACTTCCAGCTCATAACGGCATATTTCATTGATTCAAAAAAAAATGACACAAAAAGTTTCCCATTTATCTCTATCACGTGTTTCAGAACAAATGTGCTAAAAGAATACACACTGGTTTCTATTCTGCTTGAATACACTGTAACCTAGAGCTACCTAAGGTATTACCTCCAGATATGCTGGAGTACATTCTTATTTGTCTGGTTGGTTTTGAGGTTGTTGGTATTTTTTGCAACAAAGCTTTGCCCTGACAGCTGCTTTCCTTAGAAACGATGAAGCTGTCAATCATGAGAGTAAAGCCCTTAAGAGCAGAAGAAGCCTTGCTCAGCAGCAGCATCTGGGCTTGGGAACTTATTACTGGTGGAGATTAGGATGAACATAAATCTCCCTGGCTTCAGAGCAAAGTGAAAAACTCACTTCCTTGGATTAGGTATCCCTCCTTCACATCTCCAAATGAAGGTGAGAAAAACAAAGATGGGAGAACAGAGACAAAGGGAAAGGTAAGAGTGGAGAAGAAAGCAAAGACCAGGAAGAGAAAGGAGGAAGAAAGAGGATATCCCACTGTTTTTAAAAGTGTCCTCATTGAGGGCGTTGAGAGGTAAAGAACATGAAATATTACACAGAAACTATTATCAGCTGTGAGGTTTAAAATGTGTTTTAGAACATTAGATGATATTCAGAAATCATAATTAGATGCAAAATAATAAAGCTAAACAGACAAATTCCTGAAGTCCAATATGACAAAAGATACATGTGTTTCAGGACCAAAGCTGACTATTATAACCATTTAGTTTAACTGCAGTTTACAACAGACCTGTATCACCTGACAGAGTCCACCTTCATCGAGTCCATGATTTTGGTTTGACTTTGGTAATGTGACCTTCAGGAAGACCATGAAGAATGCATCTCACACTGTAACTAGGTATATGCAATCAGGTATGCTCTCATCTTCTGAGTGCTTGTGGCTTGGACCACTGTTTGTGAGTCAGAGGATGTATGCACCCTCAAAGTTAAATGCCAGTTTAAAAAATGGTGTAACTAGGCAGTAACATTTTCACTGCCTATTCTGTTATTATGCTAATTGGAGAATGTAGAGCAGAGAAATCAGAAAACACTTATAATTTTATCTGTGTAACACCAGGGAACTCCAAATGATGGAGACTCTTACATCCAGAAGAATTCTCCATTAACAGAGCATTAATGTAATAAAGTGTAATATACCCAATAATTAGAAAATAGAACTAAGCTTGATTTGGAAATCTTAGTTGTACTTTTCTGCACATGCACTAATTTGATAATTATTCCATGCACTTGAAGTGAGAGAGAACTTGAAATACCCTGGATCACAGAATCATGGAATGGTTTAGATTGGAAGGGACCTTAAAGATCACCCAGTTCCAATCCTCTTGCCATGGGCAGGGACACCTCCCACTAGACCAGGTTGCTCAAAGCCCCATCCAACCTGGCCTTGAACACTTCCAGGGAGGGGCCATTCACAACTCCTCTGGACAACCTGTGCCAGTGTCTCACTCCCCTCACAGTAAAGAATTTCTTCCTAATATCCAATCTGAATCTACCCTCTTTCAGTTTGAAACCATTACCGTACATTCTATTGCTACAAGTCTTATATTTTCAATTGTTTACTTCACTGGAGAAAGTAACAGCATGCCTCTCACTAACTTTTATGAAGAATATTAAAAGTTTCATAATATAATATATACAACCATGAAATTAAAGTCAGTTAATTTAATATTTTGTTTTATTAATTAAATTTGAGTATTTGCACATTCTGGAGATGAAGTCTTGTTTTACTGATAAGCAGATGCAGATACATTTGTATAGATACTTACAATTGGGGGACTGAAGTTTCTGACAGGATAAAAGCCTTTTCCTGAGGGATTATAGTATTGAGAATTATTCTGCACATGTCAGACAGCAATCCTAGAAGTGACTCTCTTATTCTGTCAAGTAGACAGTAGCACAGAGGTTTACAGTATGCTGGATTGGTCAACCATGAAGACTGCATACAAGCTAGATTTAGATCACATCAGCTGATGTCAATTTACTTTCAGAAAGCAAGGCATCAAATAGGAAGTGTTTCCAGAGTTCCCGCCATTCCTACTTCAGGTGGGTTCCTTTCTTCAAGCTGGACTCTGTGCTGATCCTCCTCCTCTTGCAGGAATGTTAGTAGAATGGTTAACATGATATTTTAGTTACTAATTCCTCTCTCCTACTTAATGTATTTATGTGACTATGCAAGTAATACTTGACCCAATGCTATGAAATGTTCAGTGATTAGACATTCCTGTTGCTGTATCAGAACTCCATTATTTCTATCATTGTAAAGATGCAAGAACAGCCTGGATGAAATATTGATTCATCAATTAAACATGAGTTAATCTTAGGCAATAACTCTCTGTACTGCACAGAGTAAATACAGCAAAAGAACTTTCATACCTATGTATGAGATTTTTCAGTCTATTTTTCACGGATCTGATTGTAATTAAATAAAAAATCCATACTGAGTAGTACTATTTTCTTAACTTGGAAAGATGTTGCGAGTCGTGTTTTTACTTTATCCAGCAGTGAACAGGCATATTTCTTGTATATTAGGAACATACACAACTGCAAATCAGCTTAGCATATTGACAATGTGTGTGTGTGTCTGTCCTATTTCTTATCTGTCACACTTTTTTTCCAATTTGCTCTTTGTGATTATCTATAACCTTCATTAAATTACTTTTTACTGAATATTTTATTTGAGCATTATTCACTGAAACAGGTCAGGGCAGATAAGTCCTGTGATGTAGACGGTGGTTTGAGAAGTTATGTCCTTAAAAATCCAATATGAAGAATGGTCTTATTCATGTTTTCATATTTCATATTCATATTTTATATTTGGGCTCTCCTAATTTTTTTTACATTTAGAAAGGGAAATTCTAGATTTCAAGGACAAGAAAATTTCAAGGAAATTCAAACTATCCTGCTGCATTGAAGTACTACCTCTGCATGCCCCTGAAAACAGTCTGCAAATGCTTCTTGCGATCACCTTTCAGACCATTGCAGTAGCCTTATTACTGGTTTGTGCTTTATCTCATGTAACGATTATATCTGACTTATAGGCACATTTGAAGATTCTAATTCTGTTGATTCTCTTTATCTGATATAAAGGGAACCCAGGCACTGCAAAACACCAGTCTACGTGACAGTCCATGAGCATGGCAGTTTCTACTGGAACAGAAGGTATTCAGAATTTAACCCAACACTTCTTGCAGTTAAATTGATATTATAAAAATAGAGAGACAATTCTAAGAGAAAGGACTGACTACTCAGATCACACTTTTATCTGACGTGAACTGTTACCTTATAGTATTGCATGGGTACACTTGTGTGTCTCCAGTAAAATGAATTCTGAATTCTTCACTGTGACATTAAACAATTTCAGGTCATGTGGATCTAAGGACCCTGAGGACCAAATGCCCATCAGTAGCTGGAGGGCACAAGGGTGCGCCTGGAATATGTTTTCTGGTTTATCATCACCCAAAAGAGAAGACTAGGGAGACAATGCTACCCACAGGGCACTAAATGGAGACATGAGGAAGGGCTCTTCAAAAGCACACCGCCAATCCAAAATAAAACACTAATGAAGAAGCACCTGCAGTGGAGGCATTAGGTGTGAATTTTAATCCCTCCTGACAGTGACGGGAATAAATTGTGGCCTTCCCAGCTTTGGTGGGAGACATAATTAGATAAAACAATGGTGTTATCAGTGGTGTTCCAGCTGGTTGCCATTTTCTGAAAGAAAACCTGTTGTGCACCTTAATGAAGTCTACTGTACAACAACTTTGTGTGCTATTTGGTGTCATGCTTGCACTTGAGAACACCTGCCAAATCTAGCTGTTCACGAGATTTAGGCATGCATTTTGCAATCAGATCCTAAGAATCAAGCCATGCATATTTCCTGCAAAATTGGTTTTGGAGGTTTTCCAGTTGGTGAGCAGGCTCTTCCTACGGCCTTTAGTGAATCACCACGCTGAGCAGATGTCAGGTGCTGCACCACTTTCTAACCTGTGGACGCACAGCCATTTATATGGTGTATCCCCACCCAAAAATGAAAGGGAAAGCTAATTTGTATTTTTCTGAAAATATAATTTTCTTGAACTGTTGCAATGTGTTTGAAATTAGGTCGCTTAAGCTGCATCAATAATGTGCATTGAATATGGTATATAGCTTCATCAAATATTCCACCTAGATAGATAGGTGTGTGAGGGGAACTTTTAGAGCATTTGAGGATAAGCTTTACTGACTATAAATAAAAAGGGACAAGCTGGAAAAAAATAATAAATAATAAATAAAAATAACACTGAAAGGGAAGTAAATCTTGTGTTGGCTTTAAGCCTGAAACTAATGAAAGCAAGCAGGAGTGTGCTTGTGTGACCAACATTTCAAAAAGGGAACATATACTTTCCTGAATTTACTTTTTTCATACTATTCTGGAATAGTCTTTGTAGTCTACTGATATGTTACTTATTGAAGAATTTAATTAGTAAAGCCATAAAATGAGTACAGGTGAATAAATGTGAACAGAATAGTTACTGAGTAGATACAGATCAGCATATAGACCTCAGCTGCTGGTAGATCTCCTTTTCCAAAGACCTACAGAACAATAACATAAATAAGACTCAGTGTCCTATGTGGCTCCCGAGAAAGGTGTGGTAAAAATAACGATGACTCTACTGATGCTGACTCAGCACCGCTGCCTTAGTGGGGAGCAGCAAGCAAAAATGAACATGATCTTATTTTGGTAAATGTCATGTGGTAATCCAAATTTGAGCTGAAGCACTTTTTGTCTCTTCATTTTGATCAAATATATTTCATATAATAGCAGTTGAGCTTGTGACTGTGAACGTATACGTAAAGACAGTAATGTACAGATATTTTTCTGCACTAGAGATGATTATTCTATGAATATCTCTATTGTGTATAATATCTAGCTCTGCAGAATCAGCTTCAGCAAATAAAGTCTCAAACACACTGATCAGGTACATTTTAAGTAGGTATGTTTTATGATATTCAGTTGCTAAACTCAGACACTGTACATTATATTCTCATTTTGTAGACTCAGGAGTCTACAGTGATACCAATAACTACAGAGTTCATTTTTTCTCACTTACAACAATTGGAGACTTTACATCTGGAAATTTTCATTATCCAAAGGCAATGAGGAGGTGAGGCTGGTTTAGAAAACTGCAGTCACATTGGCTGAATTGCTACTTTTGTTCCAAATAAAATTGAAATCTTTTCAAGTACAATAAGAAAGCTGGTTTGAAGAGCAGTTGAGCCCAATCAAAATGCAAAATAAGGGAAACACAGCTATGTGATACTGCTGGGGATGTCACAGCATGCACTTCTGAATCAACAGCTCTGCTGGTGGGACTCCACCAGGGGAAAGTTTGGAGCAGTGCATTCAGTTCACTAATACCAGTAAGTTTGAGAGATGACTATTCCTGAGATGACAAAATGTGTAGATATGTGAGGCAGTGTAATAGCAGAACAATGAAAATTAGAAAAATTGTTTTCATATGTCATTCAATTCATAAAGAACTCTAGAGAATTCCTTTTAATAGTTTAAATTTACTTATTACTTATTTACTTAAATTCACATTCCCAGAAATGTATGTTTTTATGTCAGTAATATTTTGCCATTTTGTAACATGATAGAAACAATTTATACCATAAGTACATATTACAAAAACATAAGGAGATAATATATTTTTTAATTCTGTATAAATATCCATGTCAACCTAACCTGTTTAGGTAGGTTCTACACATATAATCTCTATCAAAGGACAGTTTAGATATAGCTATATGTATATGAATTTAACAAAAGTGACAAGTGTTTTAACTTTCTTCCTGCTCATAATTTGTTTCTGGCTGAGATAGCACAATCCTGTACCATGCAATGCTGCCATTATGCCTGTCTCAGTAACTGTATCAATGAAGATCCAAAAATACGGACCTTTGTTCAACATTAAAGATGTTACTAAAATGTACCACAGAATGTTTCCGATAATTACTATACCAGTATAAAAATATCTCTAGTTTTTAAATCTTCCTATTTCTACATTCAAAGATCACACCAACCCTTTTGGGGAGCAGAAGGATGAATGGTTACTTCACGTGTAAGCAACATTTTTCCCTCTTCCTTCTTGCTATATCCCAAAATCTTTTCTTCCCCTGCTTCCTAGGATACAGTCACTGCTCTGCAAAGAATTATTTTACTTCTTTGTCCTTGATATACAACCACATGCTTGGTGGGATTAAAATACATTTTATTTGCTTGTGCTCATCTTAACAAAGGATCAAGTTGCTTTTAGCAATTTCTTGTCATCACCAATGACAAATTAAAATTACTGTTCCTCAATTTTTGTGTGAGACCTTTATGCTGCATTAGCCATGTTTTTATGTTTCTTTGAAATTTTTGATGATTTAAACATGGAGATACAAGTACAGATTTGATAAGAACCTCCATTTCTTCCAATGTGGAGTTGTACATCTGTGCTTGGGAAGGCATGCTCCAACTCAAAAGTTCCCTGCTCATCACTAAAATAAAGCTATTTTTCAGGCAGTGTAACAGCCACTTAGTAACTTAATCTAATACAAGTCAAAAGGTCTGAAGAAAAAAATTATGTACAAAAAAATCCTTTCTCATATTAACAATGTTGCTTTATAACCACTAATAAAAATTTTTATTAATGAATGGAATCTTTCCAGGTTAATTAAATCACATTATTTCAATATGTTCTTTTTAGCTTAATAAGTTCAATAGGACAAATGAAGGGTGTGTTTTCTCAGTGGCTCATTTCCTACCATATCTGAAACAAAATTCAATGAGGAATAGGGTAGGCTTTAGATAATGTGATCAGTAAATTATCTGTCAAAACAAATTCTCTTTCAAATGCTTCACAAAGGCCCTATTTAAATGGATTACAAAGCTTTCTGTCTTACATGTTTATTTTTTAAAAAATGTGGTCCAAACTGGATGTTTTGTACAGTAGGAAAACTTGCATCTCAGAGTCTTGTGACTGGTTATAGAAAAGACACTAATGATTCCTTCATTTTAAATCTGGGAGAAACTTTGTGGTTAATTACTACAGCCCTTTTGAAAATTCCTGCCTATCAACACATCTTTAATATGATGAGTAGCATTTGTTTACAGGAGGGGACTCACCAAAAGAAGTATGGATTTGGACACAGGTCAGAAAAAATAATATGAATGCCAATAAGAATCTTTCCTTTGTATCCAATCCAGCAAACATCTCACCAGGTCTCAGATGTGATGTGTAGTGGGTGATTCAAGAGAAAGGATAAAAATAGGGCAAGTATAAAAAAGTTTCATCTCTCATAGTACAATCACTCAGTTGTTGGTAACCAGCAGTTTAAGGACTTTTTGATCTTGAGATTGCCTCTGCATCTTTGCTTTTATTAGTTCTTGATAGACCTATTGTACATGAATTTCTTAATTCTTCTTTTAGACATCCTTTTGAGCCCTATCGTTCCATGGCAACTGGGACTACATAGTATTTCTTTTCTAGGAATAAGAACTTTAATTTGTCTATGCCTGTTCCCTAAGAATTTTGCTATGAGATATTAAGGGTAAATTCTCCTTGGTTGCATTATCTGTGATGTTTGAGATTTTACATAATTCTATCATATGCTTCTCCTATCAGTCATCTCTTTTCCAAAGCAAAGAATATTTTTAATGTCCATATTTCTGGTATGAGATATTCTCCACCACTGAAACTGCCCTAGTTCTGCTGCATCTCTTTAACTGGGGTGATCAGAATTACACCCACAAGTCAAGACATAGACTCACCAGACATTATATAGTGTCATAATGACAATTTCTGTTCTTTATTACTTTCCTAATATTTTCTAAGTTCTATTTACCATTTTAACTGCCTCTGAACATTCAGCTGATGCTTTCAAAAATCTACTTATTACAACTACAAAATCTTTCAGAGCTCATTATTGTGCATCTATAGTAGGGTTATTGTGTTTTTCCACCAAACACATTATTTTGCATTCATTGACATTGAATTTCATCTCCCATTTCATTCCCATTTACAGAGTTAATATCACAACATATTCCTGCAGGTCTTCGCAGTCAGCTGTAGATTTTAGCATACTATTCTAAACGTATCTTTTACCCACACCACTGACTCTATCGAAGGATTCCAGCAGACCTGTGAAGCAAAAATTATGTTGCAAATCACATTCCCTTTGCATAAAGCACATTGACCTTTTCTGATGTAGTATAGTTACTTCACTATGTAGTAAGTTTAACTTTCTCATAGTGTATATTGATAGTCTCAGTTTTGAAGTCACTCACCTATTTTGTCTAGCAATGTCTGGATACCTCTTGCTGCCCTTCAGTGGGGGTGATCCAACTGACAGATTGCTTACCATAGTCGGTATTTGAGCAATTTAATATTTTAATTCCCTCAGTTCTCCTAGTTAACAGATATATCGTGTTGATGCTTTGCTACAGCGTATTCTATCGAATTATTCTGAGAACTGACAGTTCAATATGAGACAGTTGCACCCTCCTCCTTCTTTGTGTATCAGTGAATAGAATTCATTTAACTTTTCTACTGTGGCCTTGTCTTTCTCAACATCAGGCAGTATATTTCAGTTCTCTACTAAACTTTATTTCTGGTTGGATTTCTGCTTCTGATACATTTAAAAGGAGTTTTCCTCAGTAACTTTTATGCAATTAACAAATTGTTCCTTGAAATCTCTTTTGTCTTTTACTATTAGGGTTTTATATTTAGCAAAATAAAGATGTATTAATGGATTACAGATGTTATGTTATTTCATATTCTTCTTCTTTTAGGACATGGTTTTAATTTTTGTGAAAATCCTTTTTATTTCTGAGAGTTTCTTTTACTTTGCTCTTTTAGTACAATAGGTTCCTTGATTGCTTACTTCAATTTTTAAGAGGAATTTTGATAAGCAATGTGCAGGATAATATATAGTCTTATGCAGACTTCATTCTGTCATTAGCGTATTACTCTTCTAGTTGTTTCTTCTCATACCTTTAGTTTCCAGATTGCTGCACAGCCCAACACCGCATGTATGGAGAAAAAGGAAAAGAATCAGGGCAACATGCAGTGGTATTTCCCCAGATTCCAACAATTTCTGAACCTTGAATTTTCTGAGCAAAGGTGTTTGTCTTTTCAGTGGATTTTTTCCATGTATTTGTCAAGTAGATTTTTGTGTTGCCTCCTTTCCTATGCTTCAGTCCCACAGATATCAGCTTCTACTTCCAAACCACTACAGTTGAGAAGACACGCAGTTCAATTTTTTATGAATAACAATTTTTAAAAAAAACATCAGTGAGAGGAACCTTAGGAAGTTTCTATTGACACAATAAAGCTGAATAATTTAGTAGGATTTCATTTCTGTTTGTTTATTTATTTACATAATCCTGGGTAAATGATCAGCGTTAAATGAAAGATGTTGGATCTAGTGATTGTAGCATATTGTCAAGACTGCAATTTACTCAGTACATGTAGATGAACAGAAAGTGTAAAATGGGAAAAGATTAATAGGTTTGCCACTGAAAGACTTATTAACATACCTTTTATTAACTTATAAATACATGATTATTTTGACTATTGCAATTACGGGGTCATAAAGAACATGATAGAATGATTACACTAATGAGAACTGCTTCTTAAGGTCTTCACTTCTGCCTAAGTCAGCTCATCAGATTTTGAGACCAGAGACATTCAATCTTTTGGTCAAACGAGGTACTTCATTTTGAGGAAATGAAGAAGGAAAGAAGTAGGCCTGTGACTTCTGACTAACATAAGGGGGTACCTCAAAAGCAAGTTAATATCTAGAAAAGTCCCCATAACCTACAGACTTGGTTTGACAGCTATAGAATAAAAGGCAAAATACTTGTATCAGTTATGCTGAACCATTTGCTAGAATTTCAAATTTACACATAGTAAAAATGTAACTACACTAATGAGTCAACATGCTCAATTTTCACCAAAAAAAGCGTGCCTGCAATATGGCTGAACATTTGTCATTAAATGTTTACAAGGTACTTATAAATGAACATATTAAGTAAGTGAAAAAATAATAAAATATTAGCTTAAGAGATAGTGCTTTGCATCTTTCTCCAAGGTTACGTTTCTTGGAGATTGTGCCACAGCACTTCTCCGTGGACAAACTGAGTAACACAAACAACTGCTTTTGTCTACCAACCACAAAATCCAAATTCTACCTTTTTGTTTCTGTGTCAGCATATCTTTGACTTTTTAAAATAGGTCTGGTACAACCGGAAGCCAGAAACAACTCAAGTTAAGGATTTATGAAGTTAGGAACTCTTTAAGCCTTTCAACTGCAATTGAGTAGGACTCAAAAGTTACTCTCTGATACTTTCATATGGTGGAAGAGTACCTCTTCAAATCCAGAAGTTCATGAGCTTTGCTTTCCTTGCTGCAATGATGGAGGATTTAAGAGCCCTGAAGTTTTCAGCTTTGAAAATGAGCTTTCTTCCATAAACCATCAGGCAGTGCTGGAAAGAGCTGAAGGCGTCGTGAGCGGATCTGCCCTTCCCGGGGACTGCTCATCTGCCCCGGGAGACTTTGTGCATCCTCCTCTCCGGAAAAAAGAGGCCAGAAAGGAACAGAATGTTGTTCCTGCTGCACGTTTGGGTCGTTAGGCTTTGTTTTCATCCGGTTTATCTTTTGGCTTGCAGTATTTGGGTTGCAAGCTGCCAAAGCAGAGTTGTTAGCAGACCATTAGAAACTCGTAACTTTCTTCTTCACCTTTAAGTTTAAAATCACAAATTCTGCTGCTGGGATTCGGCTTGCATTGGAAAAGGATGGTGTAGAGTTTCACCACCAAAAGACAGTAAAACCAGTTCTGTGGAGATTTAACAGAATATCTGAAATGTCTGAAGGACTTTTGTAGGGACCCACAGGCAGAATTAGAGGCCCTCTAAGAGCTAGCTTTAAATATTTTATCACCAGAACTATGGTTTTCTGAAAAGGTGATGTGCTTGAAAACCACACAGAGGTTGTTTTAGCCATAGTTTAAGAAAAAGGCTACCTCCATTCTGTCCATAATGAGACTGATCCCACAGCCATGACTAATTCAGCAGGTTTTCCAAGAAAAATAATTATAGCTGTTTTCTAATTCCAGCAAAGGCAGTGTAAGAACACAGAAGCACCTGTGGGGGGAAGCACGGAAAGGGAGAGCCTGAATTTCCACTGGGGAACTGCAAGTAGCTGACTCCTAGCCTGAGCTTGCTTATAATTAATCGAGGGGGGATATTTATTTTTTCACAAAGCCCTTAGGTTTATTTTCCTTTGTTTTGACTTTGCAGCTTTAGAAGACACTCTTTGGACTGTTGAGGGCTTGCTGGTTTTGTTTTGGGTTGGTTGGTTTGGGGGTTTTTACCAATGAAAATGCTTCCTTCGAGCTATTTGCCCATTGCCAAGGGCCTGTGGTTTCTTCGCTTTCCAGTGTAGCGGCTTCTGTTCAGCTCACTGCATGGCAGCCTGTTTCCTGGCAGCTACTTCAAATCTGCATGACCAGGAAGGTGGGGAGTGTGAGAACGAGTGAACAGCTTAATGTGCTGTTCCAGAGGTAAAAATCTATTCAAGTTTTAAAATGTTTTAAGTATGGATGTGTTAGGAATGTGACTAATTAATCTTCTAATGTATTTCTGCAACAAATCAAGAAGTGCTTATTTTCTACAAGCTACCAATGCAGTTACTACTTGTGGTTTATTTTGCATATTAAGGAAGAAAGGTTACACTAAGAGTTTTTACAACTCTGCTTTTAACAACTTTTACATTTTTCTTTTCATAGTTTAAATTATAAGTGTTTAAATGTTTTCCCTAGAGTGTTTCATAGTTTAAATGAAAGAAAAAAGTTCTTGTTTTAAAATACAAAGCCTGTACTTTGTGGTTAGATACCAATATTGGGGAACATTAGTAAATTAGTATGTCATTGCAGAACTTAAGAAAATTCAAGGAAAGGATGTTATCTTTGGAATCCTTCTGAATTCTGCAGGAGCTAGAAGCAGCACAGTCATTTCATTTTAAGAAACAAAATGTTTTAAAATATAGTAAGGTGTTGTTAACAATTTGTTCAAAATTGCCCTGCTCAGACTGAATCTCTTTCAGGGTGACTTGTTTGTTTTACCCTGTGGGTGAGGTTCACAGTACAACAACAGAGAGAAGGAAAATGGTAGCAGGGGTAGGAATATGGTGTCTTCTGTATGTGGAGCAACTAAGTTTTTCTTTTGATTTGGGTTATGATCAGAATAATAGCAAATATATTTTTGTTTGGGTTTTGTTTTTAAAAGAATTTTCACAAGGTAATGTCCCTGAACAAAATGTTCTGATAGACTGTCTTAAAATAAATGAGGTGACTGATTGCTGTAATGTTTGGGATTTTATTTTTTTCAGTCTACTCAAAGAAGCTTGTGACATTTTGTGATAAAGTCACTTGCTCCTTCCATCGGATCCTGTCATAAAAGGACCAAGTCCAGGACACTGCACAAATTCCTAGAGCTCTGCTTTGAAAAGAACCACTTTGAAAAGAGGAATCACAGATGAAATCCTGTCCAGAATAACTTTGAGCCCATAATATAGGAAATCCTGTTGTCTGTTAGTCCTGGTCATCATGACAATTCCTCTGTTTGGTCTGGGTAAAGAGCCGGATAGTTTTGCTCTTTTGAACCAGGAAACATAATAGATGCTTAAATACCTATTAAGTACCTATTATTTACCCATTAGTTACAATAATAGCCTGTCTGAATATGGCCTTGATTGCTTCTATGTAAATGCTCCAGAAATTTGTGTGTTAACAACAATAATGACTTCAGCTGCTGGAAGAAAACCTATGAACAAAGTCACAGCTTCTTGATAATGGGCCATTATCCATTAACGTATGCACATAAAAAGACATCTCTTCTATAAAATGCCCTTACAATGGGACTATAGAGGATGGTATTTCCTTTAATAAGTGTTATCTAATCAAACAGAGGCAGCAATTTGCAAAGTCCAGAAGGGCATCACAGAAAGGATTTTGAAGGGTCAAAAGGTAAGTCAGGTGTTGGGCAGATGCCTGTAAAATAAGGTAGGAAGATCTGAATGGTTCACTGGACAGAGAAATATGCAGGACTTGGCCAAGATGGAGTAAAGGACTCAAATGAAAGTACTGTCAAAAGCCTGAAGAGGAAAACTGAGAAAAGAGTATTGTAACACAGGGGAGTGTTCAGCTTCAGCCCTTTGCCTGCAGTAGGGACTGCATATTGTCATTCCTCTGTGGTGTTCTCAACTTTTTCCTGATGTAGAAAAGGACAACCAAGAGCAAAGGAAAGGCTCTACACTGGATATGAAGAAAATCTTTTTTCTTATGTGGTCAACATTCTTCAAGTCCAAGTCGATTAAACTCTATCTTTACAATATCCAAAATCACTTAGTAAAAATTTGAATTTTTTGCATGCAGAAGCTGAACCATCTCTAGATTTCTGTAACAGAGGAACGAGCAGCCAGAAGATCCCTAGCTGATCTGAACATAAAGGCCAAGGAAGCAGAACCCAAGTTTCACACATACTTTCCTGCACAAAGATGTTGCAGCATTTCTGTATGAGTTTGACACGTACTAGAAGTAAAAGAGGTCCAGAGAGATTTCCCTCCTCCTCATTTTTCTGTTCCCAGTGATGTGGGGAGTGAATGAAGAAGTACTGGTATCCATGAGGAATGCCAGAGTTATCACAAGCCTGGTGATACAGTATTCCAGAGAGTTTTCGGGCATTTCTATTGTTTGGTATGAATATAAAGCCATAAGGGCATTTAAATGAGATAAAGGGTATTCTGAAACTTGCTGTGTTCAGGTGATAACCAGCTCTCTGTACCATCATACATGTATTCTCAAGCAGTTTACTTATCCTGGTTAAACCCCAGTGCTGTATTTTGTCTTTAAACTATGAAATTGATTGTTTTGATCTTTCATCTAGGGACTCCAAATGACAAGAACTAATTAAACATACCTGTGATGTGAGATTGACAAGCATAACAATTCCTTTTTTTGCTATTAACCATTATCTAATGGGATTTTATTTTCCTCTTCCTGAAAAAAAATAAACTTTAATTAAAAATGCTACAACTTAAATGACTTCTGATGACAGCTTAAAGAACAATTTTTCTGGCAGCTTTAATCACAGTCATGAGACCCGCATGCACAAATAATAGTCAAAGTAGCAGACTACATACTAGTAATAATGATTTAATGTTTTTCACTTGTTTTCTTAATTTTGTTTGTGTTTATGGAGAAAAGACTATTACATCTTTTGCTAACTGCATAAATAAACACATAAACTTTTAGCTCTTGTTTGTATGGTATCTCTATGATGTAATGGAGCCCCTAATGTATTGCAATGCTACTGTCCAGCTCCTGTCCTGTGGGTTGAATCTGTCCCTCAAATGATTCATCACATTATAAAGTTTGTCTTCTGGTCCCCGGGCAACACCCTGTAATAAAACCTGGCCATAGTTGTAAAAAACTTGAATGGACCTGTTTTATATTTCCCTTATGTTAGGCTAAGTTACAGTAGACTTTAAAACGAATGCAGAGTACCTAGTTATTGGAGGGGTAAGAAATATTCCCAAGGTAATCAGATGGATTTTTGAAAACTTTTGTTCAAGCATTATTACATAAGAGGCTAAAACTTTGAAATTTAAACCATTTTTTTCCTTTCCACGTGTAAAGAGATACCTCCTTTTTGTAAATGGAGGACAACTGACTTGCACAATTAATTTATTCCTGATGAGGAAAGTTCTCATTATATTTTTTTAAAAAAATTCTATTTATATTTTTAAAGCCTAGTAATTGTATATATGTCTCTAATTTTGCATACCTTACTCCTGAATTTAAAAATAAAGGGGTGCAAAGCTGAATTACTTTATTCATTAGGTCATGTGATGAATTACTGTGTTTAAAATAAATTACATGGAATTGAATGTAACGCAGTTCTAAAATATTGTATGTATTTGTAGAGCTCATTCATTTAATGAATTTTTATTAAAGTGATGAGAAGTCATGGTTTACTTCTGATTGTTATATTGTTGTCTCTCTACAAATATTCTGCTGTAGTTTTATAATAACAACAACAGGTATAGATCCTTTCTGAACATATTTTGTAGCCTTTTTTCATGATGTATACACTAGTCCTAGTGAGATCAGATTAATTCAAGAAACTGTTAAAGCCTAATTTCTGCCAGGTAACTCAAACCCACTTTTAGGTTGGATAACTGTGTAAGGTGGGTCAGAGGCAGAGTAAAGGGAGTGGAGGCTGGGGGAAGGTCTCAAACACAGCAGCAATGTATACAGTTTGCATCAACAGGCCAAAAAAAAGATCTCAGAATATGACAAACTGAGAGGGGAGAGAGGCTTAAGAACAGAGAGCTCTCTGGAAAGGAGACTTCAGAGCTCTAAGCAGGCAAAGTGCCCTAGGTATTCTGTGCCCTGGCAAACAAAGAAGTCTTATCTGTCAGCTGATGCTACTGACAATAAAGAGTAACAGGATCTTAAAACCAAGGTAATTCAGTGTCCTGGTTTCACTGGGAGAGAATCACAGGCCTGCCATGGAAGGCAGGCCATGAGTAGCCCTGAGTCATCTGGAAGCTGAAGTCAGGGCAGCTGCCCCAGGCTGACTCACAGGTGGGTCCCGCACCACTGAGGTCAGGCTCATTGTAAAGGGAGAGGTGGGCTGAGGGTGGGGGGTCCTGTTTCCTGGGGCTCTTCTCTCTTGGCCTGCTGCTCCCTCTGCTACTCCTGAGGACTAGGCTGAGTATGAGTGTGTATACTTTATGTTGGCGTTTGTAATAGTTTTGTCACTTCATTAAATCCATCTATATTTCAACCCAGGGGGCTTCTCTCCTCTTTCTCATTCCCCTCCTCAAGTGGGGAGAGGTCATTGAGTGAGACAGCAGACTGCTTCAGCTTAGCCCTAGATATGAGCTAAACAAAGACATTCAGTCTTTTTTTTTTTTCTTGGGGGAAAAAGATCCTAAAATTTGTAATTCAGAAACAGAGATTATCTCAGGGCAGGTTTCCTTTTTTTTACTTTTTATATCTGAGCTTTATCTGAAGAAACAATGAGTTCTGGATGCCACCTAGCCTCCTAGAGCCTGAAGAGACAGACTAGTATCCCCCAATTCCAAGAGCCACAGATCTTCTGCTCCTTCTGCTAGAGTGCCCCTGCTCTGGGCAACGCTGCTGGGCAGGGAGGATACAGCCAGGCATAATGCTGCTGGGGCTTCCCAGGCCAATGGGGAATTTCCTTTCCTGCCAACTATTTTGGGAGCTGAAAGAGTATGAAGAAGGGGCATCACCTCCCTGGTCTATCAGAAGTGATGGAAGAGGCTACATTAATTGTATCATGGAGGCAGCAGCAACCGTTTGCCATGCTACCTGGCGCTGTGCCGGCACAGCAGGTATGGGGGAGCGCGGCAGCTCTGGGAGTGGATTGAGCTGAGAGCGGATTGAGCTGGCCCTGGTTGTGTGAGGCAGAGACAGTGCCTGGGAGACTTGGAGCTAATTTTCTTGAATAAAAGGGAAGGTTTCCATAGAAACTTCTCTTTTATTTTAAAAGAGAAATTTAGCAAACTATAAAATCAAGCTTCCAGAGCCCAATTTAAGCTATTCCTTATTGATTGCATTACAAATGAACATAAAAGCCTGCAGCCTGGAACTGACAGGGAGAGACAGCCTTCTGCCAGCTCACTTGTTCCCTCTATCAGTGAATAACCTCTATTAGGTGATAGTGGCAGTGACACATATTTTCTAGTACCCTCTATTTTATAAAAGGACCATCTCTGGAGCATCTCATCGAAAGGCTCTTTGTTCGTTAATGAAAACACATCTCTTGGATTTAACATGCAATGCAGACATCACCCTTATTCTCAACATCCTTTTCTTTAAATTCAGTTATTCACAAACTAGCAGAGCAGATGCAAAATGGCCACTTCACTGCTACACTACATTTCCCAGAATACCAAAACACGTGCATGATGGCCCACATCCCTCTACCAGCTGGAGGGCTGGGAGATGGTATCCCTCCCTTGCAAGGGTCTTTTGCAGGGGAGAGGGCATCTGGAGGAGGCAATTAAATCAGCATCTTGGGCACTGGCAGTCACACAGTTTACTTCAACAAACGCATACTAAGGTATCCCATTGACAATCATCCAGTTTCGCACATACTCATTTTAAAGCCACATCCAATTGCCTTCGTCCTCACAGTTCTTAAGAAACTTCTTTGATATTCAATATTCAGAAAAAGTGGAGATCTTAAAAATATCCTTATTTTCTTAGTATATTGTCAGGCTTTTAATCATTGTTTTCTCCAATCAAAAAGTAACAAGTTTGTTGATAAGGAGTAATTACAAAATCTTCAATGCTTCTCTAAAAATAGAGAAGCATTATACCCTGGCATTGCCCTGCACATTCCAATAAGTGTATTGCTGACATTCCACTCCATCCCATTTTGGGCACTGCTCTCTTTACCCGTGTCATATGAAGATACTTGAATTTTCAATAAAGAACAAGTATCTGTGATGATGGACTAATCCATTATGTATAACAGCCATGGTCACATAATCCTGCAGTGACCCAGCAGAAAGGTTGTTTTGCATTTCTTTTTTTCCAGTGGAAAACTAAAAAAACCACGTGCTTCATAAAAGACGGGCAGCTTTTGATCCTGGAATCCCCTAAATATTGAAGGTTAGGACATTTGCCCATATAGTCGTGGTTTGTATCTGCTTTGACAAAAGAGGACTCTGGTTTTGAGTCTTCATGAGTGTCATGGTGCTCAGTAGGCTGAAAGGGCAGGCAGATGGCACAGTCTCTCAGCTGCAGAGAGAGATTTGAAGGATGGGATCGCCTGTACAGCCAGTTCTTTGTAATTTGGCACCACTATGCTTCTGCTGCTTTCTTTCCTTCATCTTGTGAAAGGACCCTGAAAATTGGAAATACTCCCACTTTTACCAAGAATAAACTATGATACTGGTCTGAACATTTCTTTTTTTTTCGTTTAATTTTAACGCTGGACTTCTACTCTAAAAGTCTGTTGCCAGGTTTCTGATGTAAGAATAGGTAAAAATAACTGAAAGATGGGGTAGCAGCAGTGTGAAGGAATTTCTGATGACACATGCTACCTGTGTATCCCTGTTCAGGAGGAATTATCCTACCTGTCTGTCGTGAAAACAGCTACATGGATTTAATAACTCAGAAAAGAACTGTGCAATTCAAACTGCTGTTTTCTGCCTTTTGTCTTATGTGAGCTTAAATCTAGGTTCTGAGTGATAAAATATAGAACAGGTTGGAATTCACACTTGCTGACTCACTCTGAATTGTTATGAGTAACTTAATAGCTTAGTCATCTAACATAGAGATATATTTGCAAAAATATTGAAATCTGGGAAGAGGAATGAAGTGTAACAGAACATAAATAAAAAACTCTTGTGTTTTTCTGAGATGAGTGTTCTGATTTTCATCTGATATCTGACAATTTTTAGTACTGCCTCAAATATTGAAAAATAATAATGGTACAAAAAAATCCTTTTTTTATTTCCACCCTGAAATGTAAAAAGAGACCCTGAAAAAGAACTATTTTCTCACATTTTACAGAATCATAGAATCATAGAATCATCAAGGTTGGAAGAGACCTGCCAGATCATCCAGTCCAAGTGCCTACATACATCACCACTAAACCATATCACCCAGTGCCACATCCAGATGCATAAATACAATTTTAACTTATTTACAGAGTTAATATCTTTTATTAACTTGCAATCTTTTGCGAAGAGTAAGAAAGAATTTTCATAATAATCAGAATCTTCATATTTTTAGCCATTTGTTTTAATGTTAAAAGTCAGTAAAAAGTAGACATTAAAAAAGTTATGAGCAAAGACCTCTTCATGATCTCAGTGCCAATCAGCATGTATCTGTTGGTTTCTGGTTTTATTTCTTAAACCGCAACAATTATCAGAATATCACTTTTTCTCATTCCTTGTGGACATCTCTGTACTTTACTCATTCCTCACCAGTTTAGGTACAAGCATGTTTTCATCAGCAGTTTGTGCCTAAGAGTCCTAGCTATGTGTAAGATTGCATGTTCATAGGCATTGCTCCCGAAGACATATGCATATTATACATAAAAATAACTTCTTTATACATTTTCCCTCCATCTGTAGTTACATGAAAAAAAGGATAAGCAATTTATCTGCATATGTGTTATCTTTAGATGACTAACATTCATCTTGAAGTGGACTTATTGAAAGGCACATTCTATTGGTGCAAACAGGAAAAATAAAAATATTAGGCCACTCAGGCTTTGCTGACTGGCCACCTGGGGGGTTGTAGATAAAAAACAGGCTGGAGACAGCTCTTACAGCTGCCAAGGCGGCCAGAGTTTCAGATCAAAACCACTGGAACCACTGACATTGGTAGAAATATTTAAAGTAGTTCCAGTGAGCAGCTTCAGTGTTTCAGGTGAAGGAACTCCTGAAGGTGCCATGTGTTTGTGTTGTATAAATATCAAAGAATATAATTTCACATGTGCTTCTAAAACATTTCAGTATATAAACTTGCCTAAGGTCACAGAAAGAGAACTGATGTGTTACTAATATTTTTATTATTAGTTTATTTAGTTGTTCTAAAAAATGGAAAAATATATTCCTTGAGTTTAGACCATTGAATTTAATTCAATATGATGGAATGAAAAGGAGTAGCTAAAAAAAAAAACAAAAGAAGAGAGTAGACAAGGATTTTAAAAAATCTGTAAACAGGTCATGTGGATACATAGTTTAGACAAGTGCACATCTTGCATTGCAAAAGGATTTTGTTTGGTTGTTGGTTTTCAAAGTTTTGTCCCTTAGAACAAAACATTCTTTTGGAAATGTTTCACAATTTTGTTTCTTGCAAATCCTAGCTCCTGCCAACATTCCTCACACAAAGAGGCAGGATTAATCCCTTGGAAAAGAAGTGAGAAAAAGCAGGCTAGGATTATGGAAAAATATTAGCAGCAGTAGAGAAGTTAGTAACACAGTTCTGTCATTCCTGGATTTAACTTTCATGGTGAGGCTTGTTCTGTTTTCTTTTTAAAAAAATGAATGACTACTACTATGTCTTTGCTGTCAGAGATAAACCTATGCACATGCTCGATATATTATGAACTGAATGAATGACTCATAAAAAGCAGATAAAAGAACAGACGTTAATAATTTTTTTAAGCATAGCCTTCTTGAAAAGGTTAACTCATTATGTTTCATCTTTGGTTGTAAACTCCCTATTTTTATAATCGGCAATACTGACTATATCTGCTTTTCCTTTTATTGGATGGGAAAGAACACACAATAAGTATTATAAATAGCCTAAAAATAAGCCTTTCTTCATTTGTGAGAAGTGCTGCCTTGACAATTATGGAGAAAGTTCTTAACATGTGCAAAGACATTGCAGTTTCACTCTTTCTGCTGCCTAATATTCCTTTATTTCTGCCTCTTAGTTCAAACCATTCAAACCCTGACCATTTAAAGCTATGTGCTGTGAACAAATTTCAGGCTGCTATTAGAACTGCAATTTATTATATTCTCCTGAGCTCTCCTGGCATCTTATTTGCCTTCAATTTAACTTTAAGACAGATCTTTTGATCATTGAAATTTTATATAATTTGGGTACAAAAGGGGGAAATCTGAAATGGACTGTGCTATTCAGTCATGACATGCTTTTCTGGGAGAGCATCCTCTTCTGTGCAGTTATGTATATGGCAGTAGTAGGTGGCAATGTTCAGTTTTGTAGTGGTTATGTGCTTATTAGTGCATGTTACATACCTCTAAATAGTCATCGGTAGTCATTTATTAGAACTGAGTGGGATTTGAGCTGGTGGCCTGGGGAAACTTTAGTTCACTGAGTCCACAGTAAACTAAAACCCTCAGAACAACCCAGTCACTGTTGCAGGTTTACTGAACTTTAATCAGAAATGGAGATGAGTACGGGAACCTTCATCTGTCTTGAGGTGTTCAAGAAATTCTCAATGTGTGCATGAACCTGAGAGGAATGGTGAAACTGCAGAGCATTTCCTTATGAAACTTAAAGAGTAATGTCTCACAGAGATTAGGCACAATGGCTTCTTTCCAGACTTCATTTCTTAGAACAAAAAGTATCTCCCTCCAGCACTAAGACTTGATTATACCATTGGATATGCACAGCACTGAAAAGAGGGATAATTTATGCATTAGAAGGGCTAGCAGCAGCCTTTATGACAAACTGTTGTTCCTTAGGGATCTTCCAAAAAGTGGTGCATTGTGCCAGTTACGCACAGTGCTTTTGCCCTTCAGTATTTCCCCAAATACCAGGGAAGTTTGACCAGAAGTAATGTTGTGTTCCTACATTTTTTTTTTTGAATACTGTCTGAAACTTAGAGAACAATTTTTGTTTTGTACCTTATTCTGTACATAAAGGAATAGAAAATGCCCAAGATATCTGGACGTGATTCTGTGACTACACCATTTCAGCAAAACCAAAGATCAAGTACCAAGTTCCAGCAGTATGCTGGAATACACATCCAGAAGTAATTTAGACCTATAACCTAATATATACAAAAATAAATGAGCTATGTGCTTTTTGTGCTGCCCAAAATGGGCACTCCAGGCTGTGTTTGCCATTTGTCAGGACTACAGGATGTGGCCGGCTGTATTCAGTACAGCAAGAGATGCTTCTTTTTTTTTCTTTTTTTTTTTTTGTAGTAAGATACAGAACCAGATTCATACATTCTCTAATACAATTGACAAGCTATTGTTTACAAGCTGTATTGATACAAGTAGGCCCATTGAAAGTATTAATAGTAAGCATGGGAATTTAATATATAAATGTAGTAAGTATAGCAATATCATGTAGAAATTATGTATCAAGAAGTTGTCTGAACACTGCACCTAACGAAGCCTGGCTTCCATTAGATTTGTCTTATGGCTGATTAACATATTAATTGAGTTATACCATGGTTGCAACATGAGCTAACCCCTAATTAGACAGCAGAGAATCCACCGAGGAGATAAACATAACTGCAAAAAAAGGTTTTTGTCAAAGACTGTTCATTGTTAGACATGAGAGGATCAGCAAGGGACACTAAGCTTGACTCAGTATGGCTGATAAACACATATTTATGTTTAAACCTTTTTAAACTTACCATTTTCCTGTAGATTTTTGGTACACTGACTTTACCCTGCAACTGTCCCTTTAGTGAAGGTATTAACACAGTCTTTGCTCTCTCCAATTTACAGTTGTTTCTTTTCACAAATAGGTGGGAGGATCTATTTAAGACCTCTATTAAAGCAGATTGAAGTTGATCATTAGGTTCAAAGGTTACTAATGGGATTCAGAGAGATGTCCATGCACA
The DNA here is from genome assembly GCA_013398125.1 of Aegotheles bennettii. NCBI lineage: Eukaryota > Metazoa > Chordata > Aves > Caprimulgiformes > Aegothelidae > Aegotheles > Aegotheles bennettii. The sequence continues at coordinate 79,763 of VZRW01011367.1, read as the reverse complement.
TATATAAACACACACAATCTCAAACCACAGAAATCCCATACCCTCAGAAATCTGACTTACAAATATGTACAGATTGCAAACACACAGCACTCAGGTCTTTCTAAGTATTACTTTGGAATAACTCTAGTTACAATTGTAAGACTGTTATATTTACATTCAGAGCTGTAATTTAACATTATTTTCTGAAAAAGTATGCTCCTCACTCAGAGGTATTATTGATATTTGTGTATTAAATATTAATGTATACATGTATCTTTGCATGACACTTTCTGGATATTAAAAAGAAAAGGTCCCTGTCCTCAAGAGCTCACAGTCTAAATACCATAGTTGTAAAAAGCATTTACTTCCTGATGAAACTGAACATACTCTGAAACTATTTCTTTCCTATGGAAATGACCAGCTTCTCTAAGCAGTGCACTAGAAAATGAGTAGGTTTTACTACATGAAGTGGGGATTTTTTTCCTCATTCATAACATTTATTTTAATTACAGCTAAAGGTTTACAGATTTTTCAACCTAATTAGCTATTTGCATATTTACTCATTAAGATGCTCACATTACTTGCCAGAGATCAGTAAATAATATTGATAGGAAGCTTAGTTATACAGAAATCCATATACATTAAAAAGAATTATGCATATGGATTATGTGTTATTAGAATACCTTAAATTCTTTGAGCTACAGAAATGTATTTTGTTGAGCTGGAAGTGTGAACAGTGTTTCTTTTTTGAATATCCAAACCAGTAGGCTTCAATTTATATTACCATACAGTAATACTTTGCAGACTCTTTCATTCATAAACTTACACAGATGAATAAGTATAATGCCCTTCATGTTACAGTTGTGAAAACTGAAACAGTGAGGGAGGTGAGTTATTGAATTGCATAAAGGTCACAGAGCAGATCACTGACAGAGAAGAAGTAGATTTCCCAACTATGTCACTTCTCAGTTGGACTATTCTATGCATGAATTCAATCTCTCTGAGGAATTTGGTAGAAAATGGATCATGACAAATACCACTTTATGTTTGCCCTTACTAAAAAGATCAATTCCTTATTGTCATCAGCTTACAATTTCTCTGAACATCATATTGCTTACTACATGTTAATTTAATTGGCAAACTAAACATTATAATGAATTGTTCCAACCAGTACTATTTTTACTGTACAATTTCTAGCACATCAGGGAACTGTAAGTTTGATAGGCAGTATTTGAATATCAATTCCTAAGAGTGAACACTATCTAAAATAGTTGTATTAGGAAGTAAAGAACTACTTTGCCTGCATAGGGTGATAGGGTGTTTGAAAAAGATGGACCCATTTGAAGTGGGTCTTCAGTTGAAATTGAGTCCATCATTTTGAAACACCCTGTATTAGCTTCCAAGGAGTCCTTATACTAGAGTTTTCACATGTAACTTTGCAAGTAGTTAGGGGTAGAGTCTTTCCAAAATGAGAAAGAAGCAGAATAGAGATGGAAAAAAGGAGAAGAGTTATATGGATTGGGTGGAGTGATGAGAAGGGCAAGTCCAAAACTTTTGGGAAGGCAGCACCTGGACTTTCCAGGCCTAATTCAAGTGAAACTACTTTATTTCCTAAGACTTTCTTATTATTAATTCAATCTAAATATTTTCTTTATTTCTCCAGCTTTCCCATTTGCCTTCAGATTTCATTCATACATTTCAAAGACCTGTAGAGTTTTCAAGGGTGACATAGAAGGGTGTCCCCCAAGTTAGAGACCAACTTACAGTGTAGCACTGCAACTATATTAATTTGTATTCATGATCACAATAAATCCAAGTCATTGAAAACTGAGAGCATCAATCACAATATATCTTTAAATATCCCATATTTTTGTTCAATAAAAAAAACCTTCTGCAGTGAATAGAAGAGTGATTGGGATGAGTCTTAGATATTTTTGTTGCCAACACATTTATTTGCTCACATGATAAAGCTAAACATAACAGCTCATGGGAAACTTTTATTTGCTCTCTGCAATGTTTTTCTTATTATAGTGATATGGTTCTTCCTTATTCTTAGCTCTCTTAAGCCCCAGGGCACAACAAAGGTTTGTGAGCCCCTCTGGACCTTAGAAGTCCAAGGAAAATTATTCTTTCTGGCTTGTGATGAATTCTGAAGCATGGAAGATGGATTGGTATTTTATTGACTTCATCCCAAAGGTCTCCAAGTCTTTGTTACTCAGAATACTCTTAGTAAGAGTTAATTATAAGGTAACACATATATACTTATGTTAGTCTTGCATCCAGTATTTTAAAAAATAATTACACATTGTGGAGCAGTAGACTTACATCTTGAGATTGTAGATTTGGTGTTTTGAGGTTTTTTAAGAATGGAAAATACCCATTAAATGTATCAAGAGCTGTATTGGCTTTTGAATTATTCTTCCCTTCTTACTAACAGTATGTCAGGAAAATTGTCCTTTGTATTTTAAAAGGATGAGAAACGAGACAGTGTAGTACCTGTGGCTTCACTATGAAAGATTCCATCATTTTTCATGGTTGCATTGTGATTGATATCTTTTTTTCAGATGCATGTGTGTAACTCTGGCTTGAGTTCAGTCATATCTGTATTAAGTTACTGAGCATGTGGTCCCAGATTCAGACATCTAACTTCAGGAACCCCCGTTACAGTCCTTGTACAGTCAGAAAGAAACAGTCACTTCCAGACATGATTCAGACTTTTATGAAATGTCACTCTTTGGAAGTGTTTATCTTCCTGCACAACATATACAAAGAGCTTAAAGCAACACTGTAAATTATATGTACCTAGAGAAGACAAACTCACCCAAGGATGTCTTTTAGGCAACTCTATCTTGGAAACTCCTTAATCTGAGAAGTCGCTTTCAAAGATGAGATCAATGCTCTGATGAGATGACAAAGCACTCTGTGCTGTGCTGTGCTGTTTGGGACATACGTCTATCTCTGCATCTCTGGAAAGATAAAGAAATCATGTTAGCTATCTAGAAGTGGAACCACTGTGCCTGTTTAAAAAAGTATGACTTGTTGCTGAAAAGCTGTACTTTCTTGCTGCTCCCAGCACAGGTTTGAACTACACTTGCTCACTGTTTGGACGTATCACAGGGGGAGTTGGCTAACATCCCTACACTAGCTTGCTAATACCTTATGATTATAAAAATGTTTTTGTGGACTTGATTTCGGAAAATACGCTCCCCTGTTGTTTTCATGCAGTCTTGAAAGACTGCAGAATTTAATTTCTTTTTGAGTCCAGGAGGAAACGTTTCCAGATTGGGTAAAATTCTGTTCTGACCTGGGCAACCGTTGCAAAGTCCTGCATATGTTCTCTATGCTGCTCTTATACTTCAGAGCCAAATCCACTACAAAAATGTACAAGAAGGATCTGCAGAAAGCAAGTCTTTTAATTTTAATAAAAGGGGAAATAACCCCCCCAAAACCCCTAGAAGACCAAATACAAAAAATAACCTAAACCTGACCTTAACCTAAGTCAAGTACTTCAAAGTTAAGCACTCAAGTTTTAAGGATGCTTATTCTTCCAGAATTCTCCTCTCATACAGTCTTTAATTATACCCTGACAATACAATCTTTAATTATATCCTATATATAATCCTTAATTATGCTTACCATGAATGCCTGATATAGGAAGACTGGGACACATGAGAGACAGGACTAGGCAGTGAATGACTTTTGCATAGTGGTTTGTTAGTGGGAAAAAAAAAAAGCTGGAAGGCTTAACAGAAGAATGAAGCAGATGAATACATGAATAAAGGTGATACAGGAGCTAAGGCAGTTGTATTTACACAAAATAACAGAATTCTTTCATTGGTTTATCACATACTGACCTGCTGAACAATGTGTCTAAGGTCAAAGTCACTGCTTGGTGAATGCAGACTGCTGTTTGCCTTGTGTTCTTCATTTCCAGACACTCATCTACAAGAACCAGACTCAAGGCTCATTTTCAGAGTTCAGACTCTGATTTGCTTAAAGATTTGCTGGTTCCTCTTTGGATCTAGCCTTTTGGATTGGTTTCAGTTTTCCTCTGTATTACTGGTAATCATAATATTTACCCTTACAGTAAATTTTTGTGTTGACACTTAAGCAGAATACAGTTGTTAACAGTGCTGAATGAAACAAAAAGCCCTCTTTAAGGAAAATAATCCTACACTGTATGCAATGACATAGGGTCATACATGAATAATGAGGATGAAAATGTCAGCCCTGTCTTTTGAATCAGAGCCCTGCGATGAGAAAAGAGACGTCTTACAGATTATATACAAGATAAAAGACTAAGATATGTGAAGTGACTAGAAGTTTGGTATTAATTACCTTTGGAGTGCCTGCCTAAGAAACAAAAAAGACTTTTAAAGTCACTTGTTAGGGTATATTACCTATGAAGAGTGAAACATATTTTAAACTATTATTCAAGTGGTTGTCAAAATCAGTTTGTTTTGCCTTGTTTTCTAAGGAAATTAAGCTATATGATTGCCCTGCCAATTTTCCTGGTCTGTTCCCTGTACTCTTGACCAACATCAACTAAATTCACAGATTCTCAAATGTATTACATCCTCACATATTTTGTGCCAATATGAAAACAAACTGAGTAGTGCCTCAGCCAAGAGAGTCTGTGGTGTGGCAGCAACAGGACAGCAGAAGGTCACAGTGCTGCTGGCCCTCTGTTTTTATAAAGCTGCATTTTGTGTGGTTTCTTGTTGGTCTACTAAGCTCCATGCAAACAGGTGTGGATGTATGGAGAGGCTCAGGGGTCTTCTGGTTATCCAGTGGCACCAGCCAGGACACCAAGGTGCTCTCATACTATGTCCCCTGGTTGATGTCCCACACTGGATCAGTCCTCTCCTCTTCCCAGGACTGCATAATGACACGTTTGGGGAGGCATTCTGAGAGAGGTCTTCCTTCAGCATGGTCTCTTACACAAGTCTCTTCAGGTTTTTTCTTTGGGGGGTGGGTGGGGTGGTATTTTTCTGTCAAGGGAAAAACACTTTTAAATTTCTATAGGTCCTACAGCAGGTTGATTTATTGTCCACTTTGGCAGTGTTTTATTTGGACATGAGAATGTTGGCTCACATGGGAATGGGGAATGCCAGACCAAGCCTTTAATCTTAACGAAATGCAGTTTTAGATTAATGATAATAATGATATTTGCAGTGCATTGACAATGAACCTGGAAGTCATGTACAATTTGTGCTAAGAGGAAAAATGTGATTTGCCTGTGTCTGCCTTGCATCTGTAGAGTTTTCCAGAAGATGAGGGCTATATTCAGTCTTCAGAAATGGCTATCACTGGTCATCACCCACGGCTTAGGTTTATGTTAACCTTGAAGTATTGGAAGCTGAAAACAAATCCATACTGAACTGGAAACAGAGTATGCATTTTGAGCTATTGGATCTGCCTACTTATGTTGAATTGTCAGGAATACCAATTCTATTTAAAGTAGTGTAGAAAGGAGGTGATAGTGCTAGAAAGTGATAGTTCTGAATTTGCCATTCATGGAGTTAATAAATAAGGCCCCTAGAAGACTGATAGCAGGATACCAAAAATCACAGTCTAGTTCTCCAAAACTGCAAGTGACAGATTTATGATAAAGGACCATGATAAAATCAGGATCTTGGTGGGGAGGAATTTGAATTTTTAAATCTAATTTTGTTTCTCTTTGGAGTGACGTGTGAGGAGCAAGACTGAATCCTTTGGGAAAGGAGATGAGTAAAGTAACACCCCGAGAGACACTCGGACTTAATCCACATGCTATCAGAAATGCTCCTCCACCAAAGCTGCAGCACATTAACGATACACTCAACATCTGAACAAAACCGTGCACTTCAAGCCAAAGATTAAGAAGTTTCACATCACCTTATTAGACACACCTGCAGATATAAATACGTATATAATTTTATTTTTATAGGCAGCAATACAAGAGGCAGTAACGATCTCTTAAACTGGTGTGGCTACGATTCAAGACACGTGGGGCTAGCGAGAGGAGCATCTGGNGGGGACTGGGCCGCTCGGAAGGGAATTGTTGCTTTTGGAGAGCGGGAGAATTCCCCCCTGTGCGGGCCGTGAGGAGGGAAGTCAGTCACCTGGTGGTGAAGGACAGTAAAACAGGAGCGAGGGGAGAAATCTCTGCCTCTCTTCCTTCTCTCTTCTGCAAGGGATCCACCTCCTGTTTTCCTCCCAACTCTTTTAGCGTAACCTTCAAAGAAGATCATCCCCTACAGACTTTCTTATCTTTATATTTTTAACTACTACTGAGAGAATATCTTTTAGCTGCAAAACAATTTTTGAGTCTATGCAGGACTTGGGGGATTTTGTTATCTTGCCGGGGAAACTGTTCATCGCCAATGTCTTGCGCTCGCAGGGTGCTGAATGAGCTGCCAGAGTAGGCATGACGGAGAAAGGCTTTTATCCTGGGCTGTTCTCTTCAGTTTAAACACATTCGCTTGAAATTTGCTGCATGATGCTGTCCAAGAAAGCAGGATTTTTTCTCTGGATGCAGCGATTCGCCGGTTTCTGAGCTTATTGCAGAAGAAAAAAAATAATCTTTAAACTGAGGGGAATATTTTTCTTATTTTTGCTGTCTCCTCATTTTATTGCCAGAAGGCAAGAATCTCTTTCACCAGAGGAGGATCACCTGTCTGTTTAATCCTTAAGGGAGTTGTGTTTTTCTTTTTTTTATTAAAAAAAAAAAAAGAGTGAAATATTTTATTTATTTATTTTAACCGGTGGAGGCGTGATCGCAGAGAATGAGACTGAGGGGAGCAGCCAGGGTTTGGAGGACAACGCTGAGTTTAGGCTGGAAACTGAGAGACTAGATTCCCCCTTCCCCGTTTTTTGTTTTTTTTTTTTTA
>VZRW01011367.1:0-70927 GCA_013398125.1 Aegotheles bennettii | reverse complement strand
CCGCCCGCCCGGCGCCTCCGCGCCGGCTGCAGCTGGGGGGAACTTCCCACGCTCTCGGCACCCCTGGTGCCAAACAGTGATGCAAAGCAGCCGTGCCTCTTGCACCGGCAGGTTTGGATTTTCCCGCAGTGCGAAGCGTCCAGCCACTTTACCACCAGCAGGAATGTAAGGGAGGTAAAGGTCTTCAGGACTAAAGCAGTTCCCAGCTGGTGACCTTGCTGTGGTTGAGCGCAATAAAGAGCAGCTCCGACGCTGCTCTGAGTCGTGAAATGCTTTCATCAATTTCTGGCTAGTCTCGGGAGAACTTAAGTCATTTTAGTGCTCCCTTCCTTCCCCCTTGGGCCGAGGCATTCCCTTGCCAGACTAAAGGGCTGGAGCCGGTGCATGCAGTTACCGGGCAGCTGGAAGTCCCGAGGTGCTGAGCGAGCGAGCTCCCACATCCTACAGCACGGAGGGCTCTTGTGAAGAATGTCGAACATGGTAGCAGGGTGGCCCAGCAGAACTTCCCAAGAATTTAAGAAACAGGCTGGATGCTGTCTTTTCTGATACTGGGTTTCCTCCATTATAAGAAATGTATGCCAGTAAGGACCAAAAAGAAAAATAACTTCCCTACTAATGCTACAAGTCAAATGAGCTGGCTCTAATGATAACATGTAATAATGACATTGAAAATATATACTATACGATATATAAAGCTTTTATACATCTCAGATCAGGCATTAAACATAAATTTGAAATCTGTTTGAAATTTATTGCACTGATTGTAATGAATTCTGAATTATATATATAAGGATGTATAATTAATATACGTTTTGAAAGGTCGTTTTGTGAAAAACTGAACAAGTATGTGTGCAACACCTGCTAATGAGGGTAGGTGAGCTTTCCCTTACTTGTCCATGCCGCAATTCCTGATGAAACAGATCAGTACTGAAAAGAAAGAGTACTCTTCCAGAGATTTTGAGCTGCTCTGATTTTTCGTTTGATCTGTCTCATCTTCTGTCTCGGATGAGTAAATGAACTTTCCTCTGACTTTTTAATTCATAAGCCTGTTGGGCTTTTGTTTTAAAGGAAGTAGTACTGAAAACACAGATGAAATAATTCTGTCATAGTTGCACTGTAGTCTTGGGTTTAGTGTTGTGAAGTACTTTCTGGTACCTGAGGTATACGTGATTGTCTATGCCTACATTCTGAACATACATGAAACTGTATAGATGTGAGTATTATGTATTTTATAGGGCGTTGTAACTTCTATATGTGTATAAAATATGATGAATTAAGTCACAACTTTGCATTTAATGTACTCAAAACTTATGATGATTTGTATTTAATTGCTTGAAATTGTCAGAGTTTGGTTTGCAAAGAAGAGTGGAGAGGCCTTTGTGTTTGCTGGACCGCTGTTGACTTGTAATTTTCATTGCCACTGGATAGGTCCTTACAGATTTTGTCCCTCACATTTGTCCAGTTGTTTGACATACAATTCCTTTAACATATTGTGTGAGCATTTCTCTTATGTTTGTTTAATAACAACAATTTGCTTATAGTCTTAGATAGTGAGAGATAGTATTCCTTGTAGCCTGTAAAACACTGATACTTTTCTTGTGGAAAGTTTGTAATTGAACATATGATAATAGTGAGATGATTAGAATGATCAAATTAAAAACATACTGTAAAACATTTCTTACTACTCAAAGATGCTGGTTCAGTGAGAGTTTTTCATTACAATCCCATGATGTTATTTTTAATAGTGTATTTATTTTTTTTAAATTACCACTTTTAATATGCAAAAATCGTTAAACACTGTACACTGCTTCTGAATAATCTTGTAAATGTTAGTTGAAATTCTTTATTCAGTTAATGAGAAAATAGTCTGTTTACGGTTTTACATTTCCTGGTGATACAAAACTGCTTACTTAACATCTGCATGAAACTGGTCACAGATGAGGTTTTGTGATAATGGTCTTCCAATGTGATTTCTGTAATCTATGAAGTATTTGGTAAAGAAATTCAAGCAAGGAAGCCTGAAGTGTTTAAACAAGGTTTATTCAGTACTTTTGTGGTCTTAAAAATGTAAATCACTTCACTGTTTAAATCTAACAGGAAGACTAATACTTAGAGAAATTCTGTAATTTTATTTTTTGTTATTTTAAAGAAGGATTCAGAGAAATTTAAGTGCTTGGTGTGGTGTGGGAGGACTTTTGATGTGACTAGGTAGGTCATTATATTTCTGTTTTAAGTTAGTCATTCCATAATGAAAAGTATAGTATTCTATAACACAACATATTCTTATGAAAGTCCACTTCGTTTATTCATGTCTCTGCTTGGAACATGGACATTGTAATGTGGATACTAAAGGCATTGTCTTTTTAATGCAAAACCTGCTGTCTCCTACCCTGGTCTACCTACATCCCTCCAAGAAACTGTCATTGTTACTAGGGCCCTATCAGCAATACTCAATAAAGACACTTAACCTTTGCATTCAGTCAGAGAATTCAGCCTTTCAACCATTCTTCATGAAAGGTCAAGCTGAAAAGGTTTTACCGTAATACACTTGCAAATTCCTTTTCTCTGTGTTTCTATTGTGGGATTTCCTCTCCATCTCCTAATATGTATAAGGACTAGACATAGTCCAGGAGCCTGGAGAGAATTCTATGCATATGATATAGTTGTTCAGCAGACATAGAAAAAAGGTCAAGACAATGGCAGTGCTCTCACTATACACTTTGAAAATCATTCCTGTACTGTCACTACCAAGAAACAGTAACCTGTGGCCGAGCTTCTTGACATTGTACATTACAGCTTTGCTAAGCTCAACATTCTTTAAATGGAAAATACATCAAAATCTGAAGGCTTGGTTAAAGGGAAAAAAGCACTTTATCTTCCTGTTCTCCATGGCTTTTGGGATAAATGTTATGTTTTCTTCTGCTACTGCACTCTGCACTTTAAAAAAACAGATGTGAGAGATTTACATAAAGGTTAGCAACACATTTCTTTCTTCCTGACATGGAAGAGGTTAGTGTGTGATGTTACTGTAAGCTGGGTTGTTTCTATAGTTCTGAATGTAGGACTTGGAGACAATGTATAACTCATGCTAGAGCCTTTCAAAGATGTATCAGCCTAATGTGAAAACATATTTGGGAGTCCCAGTCATGCTTTCTCACTATGTCTCTTAAGCTTTTGGAGATTGATACTGCCTTCTCAGGTTCCTCATTAGGCCACCAACAAGATTGTTTGTAAGGTATTACAGCAGAAATGTCTCAAGAGACTTTTCCTGTGAAATCATTTCACCTTGTGATATTTTATGCAGACTTTACAAATCCATGTCTAACATAGTTGTTTCTCTAAGGACCCAGCATTCCAAAGGATTCAAATAGGGGGAAAAAAAAAGTGTACTGAGTTACGAATAGACTCTCTTCTTACTTTGATGTGGAAGTTCCAGTGGCCTCTCCACAGGGAAAACACTCATTTTCTTCTCTATTCCTCCAAAAGAAACCTGGAGAGCAGGTCTTATCGTTGTCTTTATTTTGAAATACTCTCTACACTTAAAGGGCTTACAGAAACCTACTTAAAATCCTGTTGTACTTTTGGCTGCAGCCATATATAATGCCATTGTAAAGCCAGAATTATTTAACAGTCCAAGAATGAAGATTGAAATTTATCTACTAAGCCATCAGATCCTTTGCTAATTCTAAGATATTACATGTTAACTCTTTGTTCCACAACAGAACCTGTCTTTGTGATGAAGGATGTTGTGAGGTTGCTATCCACAAGCTCTGGGGTTTTGTTCTGTGGTAGGAAGGAATGTCTGTTGGCTAAGCTGCAGCAGTGAGAGACGCAAAGTGTGAGGTTTTATTCTTGGTTAGCAGTATTATTGCAGCTAATCACACAAGGCCAGATTTACAGAGGAACTAAAGCAAGTCAAAGCAAGCTTGTGGTGTTCGACAATTTTAATAAAAGAAAGTGTTCTCTCTTGTGCCTCTATTCTTATACCTCTAGATAACACATTAAGTAGATTGTGTGATTTAACTCTTATGTATTTGAACTGCTTGAAAAGTACTGCATGAATACAGAGTATCTTTCTAGAATTTTAAATTAGCAATACTTTGTTAAATCAGTGCAGTTACATCAGCAGAAGTACATCAGTGATATGTCTGAAAATCAGTGACACAAGCAGTAGGATGCCTCAGGTATAAAAATCTGGCCTTTAGTTATATTACTCTGTTTTATCAGTCCTCTTCTGTTCATCTGGACAGCATGGTCTGGAATTTATAGGTTCCACCTTCCTGCTCCTACAACTCTTGAACAGACAAATTATGCTAGTAAATGGAAGCTGCCACTACTGAAAAATCACTTCCTTTCCAGTTTGTAAGAAGATAATTGTCTACATTTAATGAAAGCACATAAACTGAAAACACAATTAATTTGAATTTGTGCTTTCAAAATGTATTGTTCTTTGTACCACGATCCTGAGTATGCAAATGTATTGTTTGAATATTTTTTTAGGCTTTATCTTCTGAATCAGGGTGGAAAGTGCAGATTGTTGAACCAGATACACATAGGTATTTTTGCTATTTTCACTCTTCTAGATCAGTGTTGATGATACTTGTACTTCTCAGTTATGTAGGCCATCTTCCACTCAAAACTGTTAATAAGGTATTTTGAGTTGGATTCAACAAAGGGGAAAAACTTGCTAACTTCATATTGAACACTATCTATGCAATTACTCTGGTTCAGTGGACATGTGGCACAGTAGTTCTTTAAAATCAGTATAGTTTTTAATTCAGGAAAACCTTTAAGGAAAATCAATTTAACTTAAAATAGCAAAATTATATGATTGGTACATTGGTAGTTGATATATTGTGGTACATTGGGACCTGCAGCTGAAAAAAAATGCCTTAAACCACTGAAACTACAGGTAATATTCTTTCCAAGTGAAGTTACTCAGTAATACTGAATAATATTATTTCCAGTTAAAGCTAATCCACATGTGCAAAGCACTCCATAAATGGCTCTGCCCCTTAACTAGTTGAAGACTAGTAAATTAACTGTGGTAGAGGAAGGTTTCAAATTTGCTGCAATTAGAGTTCCATTTAACAAATCACCAACACAAATAAAACAAGCAAAACTAAAATTAAAAAATCAGTAGAGCCTTTGCTGCTTTATAAACTAGTATGTTTCTGCACATAAATCAACAGATACAACAAAAGTTAAAAGGGAATAAATAGAGAGGAAGAGAGCCAGTTGAATTGAGCCTCAGAATCTGAGTTTTACCTTGCATTTGATTTAAAGCCTAATATTGGAAAGGGTGTTAAATCTGATCTCAGAAAGATGTCTAGTGTCACACATCCAGCTTGCATGCTGCATGCTGGGAGGGGGTCTGGGCTGGGTTGCCCCCTCTCCGCTCTGTCTTTCCTGTTTGCGCTTGTGGCTGGGCACAAATGTGGTTTGGCTGTAAGTACCTTTGGAAGCCATTAACAGGCTCATTATGAGAGCTCAAAGTCCTGTGTTTTCCAGGCACATTCATTATTTCCTTTAGGAGGAGCTGATACAAGGAAAGTGCAACAGAGGCCCAACCCTGAAAAGCAATCCTCAAAGACCCCTCTTCATCCACCAGTCACTGAGCATCTGCAGATGCCTCAGTACTCCTTAGTACTGCTGCTTAAGCACAATCCACTAATGATTAATGCACTTGCTTGCATACTTCCCGTCTGGACTAAGATGAGTATCTTGGAATTTGTCCTACTTAAGGGCATTGATATTCACCTACCAGATATGTTGAATTCACCTGAGAACTGTGATAAAATGAGGGTCCTCAAATGAGGATTTACTTGCAAGCAGGAGTTCACACAACAGTAGCTCCAATGACTTTCACTTTTTAAGTGGCCAAATGAGGTAAAAATGCCTGGGTCTTCCCTTTAGTGGGGTTTTCTACTATTAGCTTAAACTACATATATTTTTATCAACAGTTGTTTCTGTTTGGAAGAAAAGATTGAGACAATTTTTCGTACTTGAACTGATTGCTTGGTCATTGTAGTCTGCTGGAACATTCAAGAATGTGAATGTCAGTCCAGTAGGGAGACCCCTGACAAGGTTGTATGGCTTTAGAAAGTGAGATTTCAGTCTGCATCTTTTTCTTTTTCTTTTTCTTTTTTTGTGGTAATTTGTCTTGACTAATTCAGGAGTCTCCCTGCTGAGAAGGCTGGCTGTTGTAAATACCATTCACCAGGTGAAATATGTGTGAGGAAGGAAGTTGAATGATCCATGCCCCAGTAAACGGCAAAGAGCATTTCAGATGCATTATGAAGATAAGTTTTTCCAAGAAGACTGCTTAACCGTAAAGCTGAAACTCATGGCACCATTTATTACTTTCAGTAGTTTGAAAATTAGCTGTGAATAAGTACGAACTAGGAGCCACTCACTAAAAATACACTCTTCCAAAACATCACAAAATCCTAATCCTCTCTGAAGTTTAGAAGAGTTCAGACAAAAAAGAAAAAGACAAAAATTGGGACTAAGATCCGTCTGTGCTTTGTTTTGCTTGAGTCATCACCAACAGATGGCAAATACTCTGTGGAAAAAATTCAGCTGAGTTACTCCAATTTGTGGGGTACCTAAGTAATCTACCCTTACTTCTAACCTTATACTGTTTGTCAGAAACTCAGTTTCCTTTGGAGGATCAGCCAAGTACCAGCACATGGGCTTGTGCTTAATTATGTCTTCAGATACAGTACTTGTTATGAAAATATTTGTAATAATTACCTTCCCATTTATTTCTTATGAAACAGTAGATTCCAGTCCTAACACAAGACTGCCTATCTGTGTCAGACTTTATAGGTGGTTGCAAAAATAGCTAGCAACAAGCTGGTATTGACTGTCACTTCCTGTAGGACTCAAGTTGACATCTACTATTTCAGATATACTTCAGTTTAGAAATATTCTACATGCCATTACCCGATGACTTCTGCAGTTGAGCAGACATGAGATGAATGCAAAAACTGTCTATCGTGTAGACTTATGTTCCCACTTCATACATGGAAAAATTATTATTCCATTTCATCAATGTTTTATTAGATATTCCTGAAAAATATGACAAAAGAATATAATTCTTCAGAGGCTAACAAGTTAGTTATTGTGTGCTGTTTCCCCAGTACTGGCACTGACATTCTTATTTTGGTAAGGGTATCTTGTTTTCAGGGTAGTGAGATACTATTTTTAGAATTGATCTCATAACTTCCTTCGTTTCTCCCACAACTCATTATCAGGTGCAAGTGAGTATGTGATTGGAAAATGATATATTTGCCCAGAAGAGACCTCTACCTAGTTAAGCTCCCTGTTTTGTTCAGTACTAATTTAGATGAGGTAGATAATACTCACTGCTCATGTAAATATGTCATCTGCTCTGTCTACGGAGACCACTTGTGGTATTACTTAATAAAATTGTGGATATGTGAGTAGTGTCTCTGTGTCTCATGATAAAATTTCCATCGTTCTGCTGACAGGTATGAAACAGAGGGTATCCTTTGCCAAGGTGCTGTCTGTCCTAGTGAACCTGGACTTTTGGAAGCCTTGATCAATCAATGAATGTATCTTGTAATCAGCAACCCACAGCATGATGAACAGAGAACAGAGGAAGTGCCTAGGAGAGCTGCACTGAAGCCTTGCACTCGACATGTCAAGAATTATAGATTATATTGAGTAAAATTCATTTCAGTTTTGGGCATATGCTGCTGCATCAGGCTACAATGCTATTATTTTGTAACAGACAGACAGAGCTTGCCAAGGCAGTTTTAGAATAGCCAAGTGTAAGGATTTCAAGTTGAAAGGGAAGGCTGAACAGTGCATTAACAAATGACAGCACAGAGATGATGTGCTGAGCTGGTGGCAAACTGAATCAAAATGGCTTTATGGCTCTCTGCACTATTGTTCATGCTGATGCCTCACTGAGATATCCTAATTATTCATGTGTTTAAGATTATGTTTTGTAATTTTTTTAAAAAAGATAACGGGGTTTTGTGCTAATGTTGCCATTCAGTAAACAATGTGTGTGTGGCATGTGCAACATTTAAAAGCATGTGAGAAAAAAAAATTGAGTGAAATGTATTTCTCGAGGTGCTAGAAAATTCAAGTGACTACTCAAAAATCTTGTAGGAAACACATGTCTATGAACATTGTCTTTGACATAGTAGGTGATGGAATCTAAAAAACCTATGAAAGCAGTAGATGTTGCTTTTGTCAGTATGAGTTGGATGGTGTTAAGATAGATACTGTCTTACTGTCCCAAAGAATTGGTATATATTGTGTTTTGTTTTCTGATCTAAGTGTAGGACCAAAAGTTGTGCTCTTGTACGCTCCAAATTTCCCCTAAATCTATGGTTGGGGCCCATTTCACTTAACTTTCACTGTATATTATTTTAAGAAAAACCTCTTCTGATGAACACGTGTACTTTTCTGTTTCTTATAACGCCAAACTACTTTTTAGCTACTTGACCCTTTAATAAAGACCTAACAGTACTAGCAGAGACTAGCAATTACAGGTATCAATATTGTTTCCATCTGTGGAGAAGGTAGCTTAAGTCTGCTTTTGAAACTAAGAAAATAAATAGACTTACATTTGATTTATGATGATGCTGTGATTTTTCTTCAAAACAGAAGTCTACTAAAGTTACAATTTCTATAGCTTTATCATCACATCTTTGTCTATGTGCAAAAAAGGACTAATTTATGTTTTAAATTATGGATTTTTAAATAATTTATCACAATGCCAAAGTATTCTATAGCATTGATACTTATATGCTTCCTGCGTCTTCACTTGACTCCCCCCCAGAAAAAGCCAGTAGTATGAAGAGGAAGGGAAAAAGGCCCAAGTCAGTTCAATACATTTCTGTGCTTTTCTCTCACCCTTATGTGACCTGCCAGCAAGTTGCACACACTGAATATCCTTAATTTTCTAACAATGATGAAGTGCCATAATTTTCAATTTTAGAGGGCAAAAACAATTTTAAACCAAGATCCAAAGTAAAATCATAGAATCATGGAATTATTTTGGTTGCAAAAGACCTTTAAGGTCATCAAGCCCAACAGTTAACGTAGAACACTGTCAAGGCCACCACTAAACCATGTCCCTAAGCACCACACCTACACATCTTTTAAATACCTCCAGGGATAGGGACTCCGCCACTTCCCTGAGCAGCCTGTTCCAGTGCCTGACAACCCTTTCAGTAAAGAAATTTTACCTAATATCCAATCTAAACCTCCCCTGGTACAACTTGAGGCCACTGCATCTTGTGCTATCACTTGTTACTTGGGAGAAGAGACCAACACCCACCTTGTTATAACCTCCTCTGAGGTACTTGTGGAGAGTGATAAGGTCTCCTCGGCCTCCTTTTCTTCAGGCTAAACAAACCTCAGTTCCCTCAGCCGCTCCTCATAAGACTTGTTCTCTAGACCCTTCACCAGCTTTGTTGCCCTTATTTTGGACATGCTCCGAAATCTAAATGTCTTTCTTGTAGTGAGGGTCCTAAAACGGAACATATTATTTGAGATGCAGTCTCACTAGGGAAACAATCACCTTCCTAGTCCTCCTGGCCATGGTGTTTCTGATACAAGCCAGGATGGTGTTAGCCTTATTGGTAACCTGGGACACACACTCCAGGAATCTCCTAGGCTGTTTCCTTTCTGCTGTGTTTCATTTTCAGCAGACATCTGGTAAGTTGAAGTCCCCCATGAGAACAAGGGCTAGAAACTGTGAGAATTCTTCCAGCTACTTAAAGAATATTTCATCTGCCTCTTCATCCTGGTTGGGTGGTCTATAACAGATTCCCACCATGATATCTTCCTTGTTGGCCTTCCCTCTGATTCTTACCCTTCTCTTGCTCCATTGTTAAGCTCTACACAGTCAAACTGCAGCTGAATCTGTAGTAGTGCAGAGGTAGTAAGCTCTGTTGGAGGGCACTCTGGTGGTGGACAGCTGGTAGTGGGAAGCGTCTTAAGTTGGATCACCACTCATAAAACAGAAGTGTGGAACCACAGTATTAAGTGTTCACATTATTCCAGAATTCAGCCCAAGAATCATGGCATAAGGGCAGATGGTTGGTACATATTTTACACAAATTGCCTACTTGCTGCAGAAGGTTATGATGGTGGCTTTATTTCTTACTTCTTTTATTATTATAGTTAGATGTATGGTTTAAATAAAGAGATCTAAAATAGACTACATGTTTTTTTCTTCTTCTGACCTTGTAAATTGAAAAAAAAGAGAATTGTGATATTTTCGCTATGAAAAGAATATTTTCTACATGAGGAAGTTAAATACCTATTACCACTGCAGATGAAAGCCCAGTTTCCCTTACCTTGCTATGGTTTGATGTTCACTCACGTATTTTTACCCCAGTAACATAGAAAGAATTATTCTTTGCAAAATAATTGATCTGAAATGGATTTAGATGTAACCTTAGAGCACAAAACATGAAACAAGAAAGCAGAGCTAAACTTTTAAAACAATCAATTTTATTCTACAATTACTTCTACTGTCAGCAGGAATAAAGTTTACTGCTGTTGGAAACTTGTAAAAAGTCAAATGTGTTCAATGTAAAATTCCTTGTGAACTGCAAGTAAAGAAGACCACACCTTTCCAGAACCAGGCATCTTTTTATTTTAGTATCAATAAGATTTATGTCATAAACACCTGCTCAGAAATAGTTACAAAAATGTGATTTGAATGAAGAGAAGAAAATGCTATATTTCTATGCGACTTACTGACTTTCTCAACAGCCTCAGCCACAATACACAGGATTCAGCTGTTCATCTCAGAGGAAGTCTATATACAAAAGTTGAACTAGGATTAATATGGATGGCTTTGTGGTTGTTATTACACTTTAATAAAACTAATCCTTATATCAGTACAAGTTGTATCACAGTTAAGTCTAATGACAGACATAATCCCTGTTTTTTATTAAAAAATACCTTCTGTGAACCTTTCAGAGGAAGAGGAGACAGGAGGAGGAAGAATTACCTGTCTGCTCAATTTATTCCATTTTAATCCAAAGCCAATTAAAATAATTTTTTTTTTTACAAAAAATTACCTTTAAAAACCCATAAATTTTAAAAGAGATAAAATTGTAATGCATCTTTCACATACCATCTTTATCAGGATCAGTTTGATGGGTAGTTTGCTTTTGTTGGTACCTTCTTCTGAGAAAGCAAACAAATGAAAACTCCAAAGCTGTAAATTTTAACAGGCCAGGGCTAAGAATGAGATGGCAATGGTGTTTACTGGGATAAATCAGATGCTACTAACAGAATTTCAATACCAAAGGTTAATAATACCATGATCAGTAGTTCTTGAAAGAGACCTGACTGCCTAAAGGCAACTTAATTTTAAACACTGAGACAAGTCAATCAGTATACATCTAAAAATACGCATTGAGGGATGCGGTTTGCATATATTACAGCCTCATTTTTTCTTTCTAACCTGTGAGATCTTGAATTCTTTTGCTCACTTATTCAAGAGCATAGGCACATGTGTGTTTCTTTGTAGGGTATGGGTCTGCTTGTTGCTGGTCACTGGGTAGAGAAAGTGAGTTTCTAGGGGAAGGGCAGGGCGAAGAGAAATAGCCTTCCACTCAAAATTCTGTGCTTCCCATGCTAGCGCTAAAACATCTCTCTTACCAGTCTATTTGTCCAGTGATAGAAGAATGCTGATGAGTTGAAAATATAAGTGGCGGCTCGGCATATGTTCATTGACTGTGGCCTGAGAGGTTAGAAGGTAGGCCCAATTCCCTACGTGTACATTTTGCAGTATCAGAGATGATAGTCTGTAACATTTAAAGTGGCTAAGGACACAGTGGAAAGCAAAATACAGGGATGTCAGTAAAGCCATCTGACTGTTCTTGGGAGCACTACCCTGGATCATGACTAAATGGATGTTTCTGACCAAGTGCCAACAATTTTGGCAAGACTGTACAAAGGAATAAATATATGAAACTTAACCTTTTATTTTATTATATTTTTATTTTTTTATGCAAGTGCCTATTATGAGCTCCAAGTGTATTTTTGTTTGTGTTTCATGGAAGCCAGTGTTGATGGTGCAGAAAGGAACCTGCTTTCACTTGACACTCTTTGTTACACTTTTTGCTCTGAATATGTTATGATTAGATTTATTATGTAGCAAATATCCACATAGACTGGTAGAAAAGGTATTTCTGTTCATGGTCATTGGGTAAGTTAAGAAAAGTATTATTTCCTAGACGTCTACTTTGACTATCAGCCTCGGAGAGAAAACAGCTCTGGACCTTTTAAGTCATGTGAAAGAATAAGATTTATGGAAGTTAATACAGTTTCCCATTGACTCCTGAAAAGCAGTACAGCAAGCTTGTTTTTAGATGTGATTTAGATCATAATGAATTCAGGAAAGTTGTAGTTTTATCAAGGACATTGTTCTTGAAACTTTTCTGAACAGTCATTTTGAAAGACTACCACTAGGTAGGCCCAATAAATAATTCTGCAGGAAAATATCAGTGAAGAAAAATAGCTGGTGACAAAATACCATATCCACAAGGTATCAGTTCTGGGGCTTCCTCCAGTTCTTTCATCAGTGAGATATACATATGCCTACTTGTACCTCTTCCTGAAGAAGCAGTGTGGAGGAAGAAGACCCATCTGAAGTGACTATCAGGTGGGTCATGTCTCTGCTGTGAATGAGGTTATGGTAAAGAGATGCCTCTAAGTCAGTGGCTGCCTTCCCTGCTTTCTGCCCAAGTCTCTCCACTGCTGAGGATTTAAATCTAATGCATCTAAGACATTAAATCTAATATATTCCATCACATTTTTAGGAGATTTAAAATTTGCTTCTGGGACACTTTTGTTTCCTATCTTCTCTAAAAGAGGCAAGATCTGCATGAGGCATCTGCTTTATCTGCAGAATTAGAAGAGAAGATCATGTGCTGGTTTACGGCAGTAAAAGACTTTGTTCAATAGCTTACAGCTGATATGGATAAAGAGAACTGAATGTAATAAGGATAATACGAGATCTTTGATTCTGTTTATTTTTGTTTTCTATTGCCTTTTTACCTTACCTCTTCTGAGTTAGCTTTGTGGCTTTTCAGTAGTTTTCAGAAAAACATCCCTAAGAAAAAAATTTTTACTGATTTGCTGATATAGTGTACTATATTAGCTGAAACAAAGTCATCTTTTGCTTTGAATTCTGCTAAGTATAATTCCTCAACTCTTTTATAAGTAGTATGTGTATTAAAAAGTTTATATATGTACATATAGGGTGATATGTGTGTACACTTTTATAGGCCTATATATTTTTTTTTTTTTTTTTAGTTTTTATACTTCTTTTTGACATACTTTAAAAAGCATGTTATCATAGAATTAGTCTCTGTTGGTTTGCATCTGTTTTTGTAAGCCCTCAGAATAAACTCATTGATTTCAGTATGTGAAGAAAATCTTGCTGATATTTTTATATTAATATTCATTTTCAAGACTTGAAAGTATGAGTCTTGTTTGTGACATGATTGCAACAGAAGAAATATTCACAGCAGCAGATGGGAAAAATTTTCCTGTGTCATGACTGGTGAGATAGGTACCGAATTTGTGCTCATTGACCTTGTTGCTGTCTAGTGGCTTTCTTTACTACACACTCTCATTAATGGCAGCAGAAGTTCAATCAACAGATAGAACCAGGGCAGAGTGTAGGTCTAATTACTGCAGCACTGTGCATGTGTGTGATAATGGGCATTTTGTAGCAGAGGGTGTAAGAACAAAGGCAATAGATGTCAAAATTTGAAGGTCTCAACAATAACGGGCAAGGACACCTTAGCTGTTGGTAACTGCTGTAGCAATTAATCATGGTGAGGATCTTTTGATTGAATCTTTCCTGGACCAGTGTTTTCCTGAAGAGGCAGAGGGCTTGATTTTACACCCACCTCCTGCTCAGCAGCAGTGCCAGGGACAGAACGACCCGTGCTCTGGGTTGAGGCGTTGGAGGGCAGCTCTGGCGTTGCCACAGCAGCACATGTGTCTCTTCAGCTGGCTCTGACTCAGAGACCCTCCCCTTCTATGTTATAAAAACAACTCTGCTGAAAACAGTGCAGTCTCAGGCTGTATTATTTTCCCTTTATTGTATCTGTAAAAGAAGGCACTCTCTGTTGTTACTTTTGTCTGGCTTAGGTCCCTTGAAGCGTCTTCCCTTTCTGCTTGGAGTTGTCTGAATCTTCTTTAACAAGGTGATGAGGAATTGGTGTATATGGTGGGTGTACTCTCCCTTGCTGCTAGTTTCAACTCAGAAGATTAAGCGTCAGCTCAGATTTAACTCAAAAAATCAAGCACAAGCATATATTTTACAGCTCATCAGTACTTACAGTGGATGGAAGAAAATGTAGGGTAGTCATAAAAATAAGGGGCAGTGTTACAGCTTTTGCAGCCATGTCATCAAAAATATTATTTCTTTCTTTATACTGAGCCACTTGCAGTCTGTAATACACTGAGCAGAGATTTTATGTCTCCTTTATCCCTCAGTTTCCAGCAAGACAAACAAGTGTTCTGCTTCAGCAAGAGAATCCACCCATGCTTGTGATACATACACAGGCTATGTGTGTGAGAATTATACCAACAATTACCATTTAGGACTGTTCTGCATGCAGATGCCACACAGAGCATTGAAAATGTATCACATAGTTATAGGAAACACAATAGGAATCTTTCCGCAAGTGAAATAATTATATTTTAGTCACATTGGAACCAAACAATCTATCCAGTTCTATGTCTTCATTCACATGTAAAAAGATAATTTATGCATTGAACTGCACCCTTGTCCTAATAATTGTGCTGGAATATTGTATGAAAGTTTTTGAACAGCTCTGTAATAGCCATAGTTGGATGACAGCAGTATCATTAGTAACGGGCTGTCCTGGTTACACTGGGATTGAATTCTGAAGTATTTTTTTTATTCAGGGATACTGTTGTTTTGAGAGACTGCAGAGTCCAATTCTGTGAGAACAAAAGAGATAAGATGCATTGTTTTTGTCCCAGCTCTGTTGTGCAGGTTTCTGTAGTGACCAAGGTTGAGGGTAGTTTTGAACCATACAGGTTCAGTGGGCCAGGAGGGGCGAGGCCCAGATGACCTGAGCTAGCCAGCCAAAGTATTCCATAACATAAACATCAATCTCACTATAAATTGGGAAGTTCACGAGTATGTCTGGGGGCTTCTACTATGGCTGCCTCCCTGAGAGGGTCCCGTCTGTCTTGTTGGTCATCCCTCACCTGAGCCCTGCTCCTCCGCTTGCTGTGACCAGTGTGTTCTGGCTGGACCTGTCATGCTTGCAGTGTTGGCACTTGACCCTCACTGCTAGAAGTACACAGCTCACAGCTACTGTCGGAACTGAGTATAATTTTGTATCTTGTATTAGTGTTTGGGTTAATATTAATTCATTATTATTATCCTATTAAATCATCTGTTTTTATTTCAACCCACAGGTCTCCTTTCTTTTTCCCAATTCCCCCTCCCAGGTGGAGTCAGGTGACAGTGCAACTGTCCAAACCATGACACCTGCAGAAGTATTTCTAACCATGTGCAAATTCATCTTTTATCCCATTGTTATCACACAGTTTTCACCTTCTATATATTTCAAGAGAAATTAACCGTACTTGA
The DNA here is from genome assembly GCA_013398125.1 of Aegotheles bennettii. NCBI lineage: Eukaryota > Metazoa > Chordata > Aves > Caprimulgiformes > Aegothelidae > Aegotheles > Aegotheles bennettii. The sequence continues at coordinate 55,278 of VZRW01011367.1, read as the reverse complement.
AATGTTTCCCAGGCCCAGTCAGCTCCATGCATAATTAGACCATTTCATGTGAGTTTAGGGTAGAAGTGACACCATGTGCTGTTCCAAGGCCCATATCAGCAGAAGGGTACTGGGAGACAGGGTGGCTCAGAGGAGAGCCGCAACACAGGAAAGGTTGCCGTTTAAGACCTGTTTCTCTGGTGAGGCACAGTGGTAGGTAAGGCAACCAGAGGTATCTCTCAAAGATCTGTAATGTGCCTATTTGAAATACTTTTGATGAGGTAATTCAGCAAAGCTTCTTAAAACCTTCAAGCCTAAAAATCCTCTCATTAACAGTAACTGAATAAAAGAGAGGACTTATATAAGGAGTGTCACTTCTCCAGGAATACAAACTGAAGGAAATATCCCTAAATACTTGTCCTGTCTTTGTATGGTGTCCTCAAGCATCCTCCTATGATGACCCATTATTTGTCTGATCTGCTGTTTTTTGATCTTAAATAACAGAACAACATTGCTTTTAATGCCCACACTAGCTCAAATATCTTGAAACAGGAGCATCTTGAAAAATACCCCCCAGTAAAAGTCTGAATGAGTTTGGCCCATTTAATTTAACAAACAGACAGAAAAATGAGACAAGACTTGACAGAATGCAGAGTAACTTCAGCATATTAAAGGACTTCAGCATAGTGAAGGGCATAATAATATGTACTCAGGGCATGAATGTAAACATATCCCCACCAGGCACACAAATTTATAAAAGGGAGCATGATTAGCTGCTGGAGTAAAGTTACCACAAAAGAGATGAATTGTCAGTCCCTTGATGTTTACAGGTTGAGACTGAATGCCTTTCAAGATGAGTTGCCTAAGGCAGTCATAAATTATGCTTTAGTCTAATTTATGTTACCAGCTTAATATGAGTCAATAAGGTAAATGGGTGAAATAAACCTGTGACATTGAGAATAATCCAATTGTTCCTTAAGACATTAAATATCTGGAAAAATGGAGTGATCTCAGAGTCTCTGACTGAAACATTAACAAAACGAAGTAATGTTTGCAAGTGCCATAAGCACATTTTCAAATGGGCTGCAGATTTTTTTTAGGTATGTGCAGAGTAACTGATTTTCCCACTTTTTATTTTGGCCAAGGTTTTGTTGGAATGATGCATTACATTTCTCAGAGTAGTGTAGCCATCCCCAAATTAGCTGAATGTATGTGCTATAGCACCTTTCACAGATGCATGTGTATAGTATACAAATTAAAACTATAGTTTGAATTTGACTGCTTCTGTTGTGAAGCCCAACTTCTGGCTGACTATTTCAGAAGAATTAAGTTGCACAAAGGTTGAAAACATAGATTTGTAGGACATTTCTTTGTCAAGAAGGTATAGCATCTTTTATTAGGAAAATCAAACCTCCTATCCTTCTAGAATCTAATACAAAGTATTTTCAAATGGTAATCGCATTTTAGGCAGAAATCCAGAACACTATTCCAGAACACTGCCTGGAAATATAATTTAGGAGTTGTAATATATTCCCTAATTAAAAATATTATGCACATTAGTGATTTTATTATTAATTTATTATCTGGACCATTGAACTAATCTGAGAAAAAGCAGCATTCTCATGGGCTTTTTATTTTTACAAACAAATAATTCGCTTTCCAGTAAAGGGACAATATTTTTTTTGTTTGAATAATAAAGACTTACTATACCTTGCTATACAATTATCATTAAGACTTTTAGCTAAATACAGGTTATATCTCTTGTCGGAAGGAACTTACAGTATTACTTCAATGACCTTGTTTTTGTGGTATATGGATAATACCTAACAAAGGTAAATAAATAGAAAATTGAGAACCAAAATAAATACTATGTATAAAATCTTACAATTTTTAACTGTAAGGGTAAAGCTAATTTTCAATAATTTGAAAGAAATTGGAGTACCTAAAACTTAAAAATCGTAAGTGGTTGCTCTCTAGTTATTTTCTGTTGCACCAAGCCTAAATGAAGTATAAACTTTTGGTTTGTGTGTATTAGAAGTTTTGGTTCGTGTCAATGACAAGCAGAGCCAAGCTGATACAGAATCAAGTCGCAGAGACTTGGCTCTGAAGCTCATACTGTAGCAGTAGACTACTGCAGGTGGGGTCTGCAGAGTCCATGTGGATGGCCCAAAGGTATAAGTTAACATATTCTTCTACATGGCATATATACTGGTGAATACTATATAATACAGAATATATAGTACATAAAACCACTATATAGTTTCCAAAAATTTGTCCACTTTTTCAATTGTACTAACTGGTCTGATGAAAGATGTTTGGCTGCTTTTCCTTAAACATCTCTGCCAAAAAATACTACTGCTTTTGCTCTTCTGAGCATTCAGATGCTACTTGTAATTCATTAACACTAAATTATAAAGGACAAGGGTTTATTTCTTCTAAATTTTATAAGCCCAGCTTTACATTTTCCAGAAGAAAGAATCATTTTTTCAGATCATGTTTTTGAATATTCATGGATTTTTTGCTACACATCTTTTAACTAAAACCTTTCTACCTCTCCTCTCCAAAACCCTGAAATTGAGAACTCAAAAATCTTTGTGTCATACAAACACACAGTTCATTTTTAGTCTCTTAGTAAATTGGTATAGGATAACAAAACTGGGATACAGGAAAATAATTTGGAAAACTGAAGTCTGAACCCTAGAACTGAGCAATGCTGCAGTGGCACCTGAGTGATCACCTTTCCTGTGTAAATTTTCAGATATTGAACTTCATTGTGCTTTACTAGAATTAAAATAAAATATCAAATATGTATGTGTTCTCAAATCTTGATTTCTTTTGGAAAATAGCATTATTTGTATTGTAAAAATTTCTACTCAATTTTGTTTTATGTTTTTGTTGTGCCATGAGTGATGTTTTTTACAGTATGCTACATCACACTACATTACAAAAATAAAAATAATTATTTTTATAATATAACCAAATTTGTAATGATGTTTATGCAGCTGATTTCTAATATTTATTCTGTCTAGTTGAAACCAATGCAAGTTCCAAAATAATTCTTTCAGACTAATTGTTTGACTCATGGCAAGGCATTGTATTTACCAAATGCAGCATAAAATGTAAGGATTATGTAGACAAAGCTCAAAGGTAAACTCAGCATTCCAGTCTGCTGACAAAACTTGCTTATTTGTGTTAAAATTCTGAGCTGTTACTCTTCAATAATTCTCTTTTACACCACAGAATATATCTGGAGTATTACACAGCATTTCTAAATGTTCTATCAAACACAACACAGAAATTGTATTGCTCTTTTATTTGCTGAGTGCTGTCACACAAAGAAGTAATAAGATACAGATAGAAGATAGCCTGAAGCCCAGGATATGGTTATGGTCTGTAAGTGTTTTGTTTTTTCTCAGCGTGAGTTTGGTAATTCACATATCAATTGGTGTTCACATATCATCACTTTGTCATCAGGAATCCAGTTATGGCATTCTAGTATGATATTGGGAAGACTGTCTCACTGTATTTTCTGTTGGCGTAGGGTCCTTTTCATCTCTAGAACAAAAAAAAACCCCAAAAACCCATGCAATACTGGAGTGGAAATGCCAGTTATAAAAGGTTATACATATATACGTTACAAAATTTTTTATAGTTCATGTGCTAATAAAATTAAATAAGAAATTTCTATACATATCTCTTAAATCCATTACTAAATACAGCTTTTCCTTCAGAGTTTATCAGATTAAGCCATTTAGTGTTGTCTACCACTAGGTCATAAACAGCAATTCTTTTCCTTCATGCTAAAGTAGCTTAATCTATTAATCCTTATGCAAAATGTAACTGTTTCTATTAGACATTTAAAACACGGCTTTTTTGTGCTCTTGTTCTCTTTTGCTTTCAATATACACCTGATTTATTTTTCAATAGACTTTGTCTTTCATATTTTTTCTTTCTGCACTGTAACTCTGCTGCTTGAAAATACAGATGTATGTTCTAGATGATATTAGGGAAAACAAGTTTTTCATCTGGTTGGAAGTTTTAAGCAAGTGTTTATTACATTCAGATCTGAATTTCTATCTATTTTGGATTTTTCTAATGGAATAGCTAAATGTTATTGGTTGAAGGTTTAATGTTATTCCTTGCCCCAGCAGCCAAAATATGTTAATTGCAACTGTATCTGCATTAAGCCCCCCAAAATGCAGAACTGTAGTGGAAATTAATACCTCAATGTGGTGTAGTGAAAAATTCTTATATGATACTTATTAAACCAAAGGAAGCCAGGGATAATCATCTTAGAATGGTGTAAAATGACGTATTCTTTTATATAAAAAGAAAATGGATGGGGGCATATCTGCAAGCACTTTGGAGGAGAGGTTTAAGATCTAAAACAATCTTGTTAATTGGTGATTTGGTCTGAAAAGCAGGATGCAGTTCAAGCAGGACAAATGCAAATTACTGCACATCAGTAAGAATAATCAGCTGAGCAATGAAAGATAGAAACTGGTTAGCTAGGCAAAAGTTGCAGGAAAAAAAAAAAAGGCATGTTTTATTGAAGGGAATACCAGTTGCCAAATTCATATTGTTTTGAGGAAAAAAAAAAAAAAAAGAAAAAAATCCAAACATCTGTTATCCTGGTTTGAATTACTGCATTTCAAACAAAACACTAACCAGCTGAATAGGCTGTAGAGAAAAGCATGGAGAGTGATCAGAGGTCTAGAAAACATGACCTGACTGGGAAGGAAATAATCTGTTTCCTTCATCCAATGACAAGAAGTAAGGAGATAATGTTGCAACAAGGGATTTGTAGACATTAGAAAGTATTTTCTAATGAAGAGCTGGGATAGACTGAAAAGAGTTGTGAAGTATTCACTGCTAGTTTTTTATGAATGGTGCCTGGTACCAACTTAGGAGGAAATAATATGAGTTACTTCCAGTTTTATTTTACATGGTTAGTAAATATGGGTATTCCAGCATGGGATAACAAAAAAGAAAGAGGATAAGCTTCAAAATAAGCAAAGAAAACTTACTAGTTCAAAATACTTACATGCTTTTTTTTTTTTAAAGTGTTTTTGTTTTTTTTAAATTATGACCCTCTTTGAATAACTTCACTTTACCCTTCATACTATGTAATTCAGCTTCCACTTTGGCAGTTAAACTGACATCAAATGCTACCACAGATTTTTCCTACGCAGCCCCTGCTGCATGATAGGAAGTGCCCAGAGAGATCTATAAAGGCATTATTTTATCTTCCCTTATATCGCTCCTTAAAACTTACCATGGCTCTGAGGCTTACCCAGTTTTCAGCAAGTTACATCCTTGGAATGTTGTAAGAAAAATTGTTGTTTTGTTGTTTCCATGGGGAAAACCCTTTTTTTTTTTCTTTCCTCTTTCCACATTTATTATTTGCAGCACAACAATATATCTTTAGATGTATGACGAATCTGAGAAATCTCTCAATATACTGTCTCCCAGGCCAAATGCCAATGTTTCGGCAGGAATGCCCACTGCTTTTATCAATATTGCTATAAAATCCAAGTCTCAGCTCACTTGAGTTTGTTTCTGTCAGCTGATTTATGTTTCCATTCAAAATGTATAGAAAGCAGAAAAATGGAGCTGAATGCCTTAAAAAAAAAGAGTACAAATTGAAACTCTGAAAATAGGAAAACCTTTCTAATCTTACAGTTTCCTTCAGACTGTATTACTTCAACATTTTGTTCTTCCTTGAACACGTTTTCAATCTTCTTTGATTTTTTTTCACTTTAGAAGGGAGTCTGTTTCTTTGGCAAGATTACCTTGGGAAATTACATTTTCATATACTCTACTGCAATGTACTCAAATGGTGCTTAGATCTGAGATTGCCTACAATATACAAATGTGAAAATTCTATAGAAATGAAACAAATTAACGGAATTTCTGTTCAACATCTCAGATCCAGTACTGATATCTAAAACAACCCTTTCTGGTTCTTTATTTACTCTGTTCTCCAAGCACACTGCATCTCATGTGTCCTTATGTTGAAACCACAATTGCAGCCCAGTATTATGTTTGCCGTGCACCGCATACCCAGCTCATATTTTCCCTATTTTCTAAATCCTCTCTGCCCCTGTGTACTCAGGTAAGAGAGAAGATCCTAGAACTAAGTCCTTGTAACTGGGTCCCACTCATGTCAACATCTCCCATGATAGCTCTTTACATATTTTGTCCCAGGTACAACTTCTTCCACACAGCTGTGATAAAATCCCTAGGCAGAGAAAATATACTTGTCAAGTAAGCCTTTATAAAGAACCTGAGTTTTAAAAGAACATTTCTGAAAAAAAAAGAAAAAGAAAAGAGGAGAGGAGTAAGGAAAAATAGAGGGTTACATGATTTGCTGATGCAGTGTAGGACTTCTGTGTTGTTTTTCCTTCCAGAAATAGTGGTAGTATGGTATCAAGGAAAGAAAGGGAGATGAACCTTTTATAACGCATTCCTCTGTTATGGAAGTCATGAATTAAAGTACTCCACAAAACTGAATTTCTCATTCATGGCATCTGTTCCCCACAGATGGATAAAAAGTGGATAATTACGAGGAAGTCAGAAGACCTGTGCTGTAAGTATCATTGCTGTGAGTCATGAGCCTGGAGCAAATTTCTTTACGGCAACTTGGTGTATCTTACTCTATCCATGAGGGATTCTTTCTAGAGCAGTAATCAGCAGCACAGTAGACCAGCCTTGTTCTATATATACTCTTCCCTAGTACAGAAGAAGATGATGTCAGCATGGAGATACTATACTTTGGAGACTGCTTTAACTGATGGTAACTCTTAGACTTCCTTTTCAGACATACAGATTGAAGAATGTCTGTGATAGAGCATGAAGCTTGATTTACTCACCAATGAGTTCTCTCTTTCAAGGGTAGCTGATCAGCAGGCCCATCATCATGAGCAACCTGCCCCTTTTGGCTACTTAAGTGTAATTTGCCAGGTGGTTCAAAACTTGATCATCTGCTAGAAACTGATTTTTACTTTTATTTTTTTAATTATTTTTTTGAACAGACTGGCATATTTCTTTTCACAGTCACAGATATTAAACTAGACTTTTGTGGTATGTATCCAAGTTCAAAAAATACCCAGTTCCTAGCCATGAGAAATATTTTTCTCCTCTACTGGAGAAGGTCTACTGCTCTTCAGTTTGTAATCTCCTTAGATGTATTGGGTTGTCTATAATTTTATCTCCAAGATTGTCTTACTCAAAAGCATCACCCTGTCTTCTGGCCCCAAATCCATGGATTTCTTGGGTGTGATGAAGGTATCAGTACTGACTCTACAGTACTATTCAGTAGAACTATTCACTTAAAGAGATAGTAAGATCCTTTCTTGCACCCTGTTTGGTCTTTCTAATTTAGTTGTAGATTAGAAAATAACACAATTTCCCAAGGTATAGTTTTGGTAAAATCTTTATTGAAACAATGTACAAATCAGAATGTTTGATGATCTTGCTCTTTCTGGCAAGATTCTAGAACAAAATGAACCAAGACAAAGCAAACTTTAGAATGCTAAAGTGTGTTGCATTCTTCCACTGAGGATTTTAAAATTCAAGTGTAATTCCCCACACGCAACTCACACATTTTTCATTATGTACATATGTCAGAGTTTTTGAAATTTTTCTCACAGTTTGCAATATTTTTGTGTTTCTCCTTGACTGTTTTCGTGTAATTTGCTAACACAAGACAAATTACAGTGACAAGATTATTTCACAAATGGTACACCTTGCTTCTCTAGCTTTTTTCTGTTTAGTGTAGTTTTCCCCATTTTTAGACTCTAGACAGGTCATTGAGAAGGGCAGAGCAAAAGAGCCACAGTTCTGCAGCTCTTTTTCTCTGTATAAGAATATATGCATTTTTTTGCTAAGACAGATCTTGACTGACATTCACTGTTGGCTTATTGGTATATCTGGAGCGTCAAAAGCTTCACATGACCAGGCAGCTGCAGGGCAGGCACACTTGAGCAACAGTGAACAGTTTGACTTTTGTGTCAAACAGTTCATTGACTGCATAATTTAAGAAAACCAGTGGAATATATAGCTGAATAACCAGGAGTCAAAACATCGTAAAAGTGTAAAATTCACATTTTTTGGGATAAATGTGAAAAGACAGCAAATTGTAGAATTAAAATAAATTCCAGAGTTAGAATAATTTCTAGTGATTACTTTACACATTACAGTTGAATAAAATTTTTCTTAATTTAGAAACCACAGATTTTAGCTTTTATTTTGTTGTGTAGTCAAATATTAATTCACCTAATTGATAATTTATAGGTAAAAGAAGGAAGAAAGGAGATGAAACTAAATAGGTTGGAATACGTATATATTATGTATCTTGTGGAAAGAGATGAAAATGCTGTTTTCCCCTCCATTTATGATAGAATAAGATTATCTTAAACAGGAAGACTAATTTAGTCAATGATACACAAATATGACTCAACCAACTTGCTCTAGTTTAGATTCCTCAATGATAAAATAAAATCAGGAAGCTCCAGAATAACATGAATTGCTTAGTATCTATCTTTCTATGCTAAGCATAAAATAAATGGCCAGTTAATAAAAAATTGTCTTCTGTTCTTTAAAAAGGTGTTTTTAATTCTTCACCTTATTTTAAGTCTGTAAGAGTACCTGCAAAATTACTAGAAACCTTTTAGCTAGAATGCTTTCATGTATTACATTACTTTGGATTTGACAATTGACTTCAATTATTATTCTTGTTACAGTTTTCAATGTAGAATGTAATCTGTTAATGTTGTCTGCCTAATTCTACTGAAAGCTTGACTGTATTTTTTTTCAGTTTGTTCAGTCACTGGTGAGACATTCCATTATAGTGTCTTTTGTTAGATTTAGAATAGAAAATGATTGACATTCAATGGCAAAAGTATTTCATAAAAGGTGTTAAGAGTTTGCACTTCTGTTTTTGAAAGTAACTGAGTTGAAAAGTACTCAAAACCTCATTGGATGCTCACTTAGAGATAAAAATTCTAAGACTGCAACAACCCAAATCTTAAGCAACCCAAAACTTCAGTCTCTAAGTTGTTCTCAGTGAAGTTCTTTCTATGGAACACTACTGATAAATTGACTCCTTTGAACTATGCTACAGCCAGTGAAACTTTTTAAGTTTGCATTTCACCAAGTTGCCAGTTCTTCTGTCACAGGGAGGAGAAAATGACATTCCTCCTCCCTGTCCCTTCTATAGTAGATGGCCATTCATTTAGTATAATCAGTTCTTACATTTTTATCTGTAAGAGAAGCAGCAGGGAGTGTGATCAGAAGTTCACAAAAATTTGTGTCTTTTCAGATTAAAAAAAGAGCTCTTCAAAAGAAGGCGTCAATAGGAAAAGAACTTACAAATGTACTTGCTAATTGGTTGCAGTAGAAATATGTCTACAATTTCTAATTTTAATATGTGTCACTTTAGCTTCTAACCTTTGCTTCTTGTTTCATTCTCTCAGCTAGATTAAAGAGCTCTTTACTGTCTAGTTTCTTCTCTCTGTGGAGATACTTTCATAGAGTAATCAAGTTGTTCTTCATACTTTTTGTTAAAAGAAACAGCTTGAGCTCTGTGAATCTTTAATTGTAAAAAAGGTTCTTAGGTATTCAAATTTTAATTGTGGCTTTCTTTCAACATAGTTCACAATCCCTCAGCATCTGTTTTGAGAAGGGACCACCAGAACTATGAAAATCTGATGAGCAGGGTCTACCTCAGAGTATGTATTAATATGCAAATATATATATATTTATATATTTATATATGTGTTTGTGTGTATGAAAAAGTTATCTAGGTCCCTTTCACGATGGAATTTTGTGGTTGACTTGGGTTCATGAACATCTATTCATTGTTGGCCAAAGCTTTTCAGTGCACAGGTCTATACTTTCTCTCCTTCTATCCTTTGCTCCTAGGTATGTACATGAATTCTGTATTATCCAAATTAACGCTCTAGTAGTACACAGTATCACAGCTCTTGAGGTGACACACCACAGCTGTGTGGTACAGTTCTCACCATTTTCCCTGTCTGGCATTTGTTTCCTTGGCTGTGCAGACCAGAAGGGTGACATGGCATCCTCTAGTGTGATCCTGAACTTTGATAACAAGGAAGATGGAAAGGAACAAGGACTTAACTTCTCCAATACTTAATATAAAACTGTGTTTTTTGGTTTACTTTTCAATAGTGAGCTTCTTAATTCATTTTTTTCAGTAAACTGTCTCTTTGTGGATTGTTACTGGGTGATATTCACTGGTATCCAGTGGCAGATGCCACAAAAGATCTTAGCGAATCCACACTTTTATGAGTGCTTCAATAAAATTACAGAAGTGTGAACCTCAGAAACCAGAAAATGAAGTGCTACTATGCTGGAATCTGGCCCTCAGCAAAATAGCACATGAAAGAACATAAAAACACACAGTAAATATGTGTTTCAACTCAGTGACGCATATATCATCAATCTGATTTTTTAAGTGCCTCTATATTTTTCATAGTATTCCTAAAATGATGAATAAATTATGAAACTTGTCACTGAACATAATGTATTCACACTGTGACTGTAAATCCTTGGACCATAACACCACATTTATCATCTATGTTGTCGCATTTACTGTATCTTCAACTTGAGCTGTGATTATATGAAGGTTCTAGAGGTTGAGACCTTTTGGATTTATGAAGTGAAAATTTAGCTACTGAAATACTGTGTAATTTTAAAGTTCAAATATTGAGAATTCTTAGTTTTCTTGCTTTGTGCAGATTTCAGTAATAATATGGAATATCTCATAATAGCATTTAATAACTGTACAGCATGCTCCCTGCAGAACTGGGTAGCTCTTTATGAGCCAAGAAAATATGTAAGGTACTTACTAAGTGACTCTGAGTTGAACACCATTGCTGTAGAGCTAACATATTAAAACATATTAAACACATTGAGATTAATGAAATACTGTCTTTCTGTGTCCAGTGGGTGCTGTTGGAAACTTTTGTTTAGGCAGGTTTAGAGGTAGATTTATAGAAACTATGAAAGAACGATCAACTTAGGTTACTTGAGATTCAGTACCATATTGATAGCCACGGGCATAATTCCTGTGCTTTTTGCCAGTCTTACCACTATCAGAAGGACTCTATGTTCCTGCTAGTCTGCTTTCAAAATTACAGTCTGCCCCCTGATTTTTGGCATAAAGCAGATAAACAGATTTCCTCCAAAGAAATTGGTCTGACTTTGTCAGTAAAATAAAGGAACTATAGAACATGTTGCATATCCTGCTGCTAGTATCTGTGGCTGAGCTATAAGCAGTGTTTCTATTCACTCTTAAGTGTGCTGAGTTCATACATATACAAACTTTATATTGAAATTTTCGTGGAAATGGAACAGGTATAAAAGATCCTCCAAAGGAAAGTAGCATTTTCCTCCATTTTTTTGGTGCTTGTTACTGAACCACAGAGTATACAGTAACTCAGGTTGGAACCTGAGGGACCTCAGGAGGTCTGCAGCCCAAACTTATGAAAGATCAGACAAGGTCGCTCAGGGCTTTCCCCAGTCAGGTTTTGCACAATCTCTCTGGGAAACCTGTTCCACTACTGGATTATCCTCACAGTGAAAAAGGGGGGGTTTATATCCCATTGGCTGGGGTTTGGGTGGGGTTTTTTGTTTGTTTGTGTGTGTTACTCAGTTCATATACTTAATACTGTGTTTTATTTTATTTTATTTTTTATGTAAGAGAAATGTTGCTTTTCAGGGAAAAATAAGTACATTAGTGTCAGAATTCAAAGTCCTGGGACCTCAGTATGTAGGACACTCTTCTGCAAATCTTTGTGTTTAAATTACAAAAGTCTGCTGAAGAATCATATTTCCCATTGTAGAAATGGCAGAACTAAAGTCCTTATATATTGTAAATAACTTTTGTTTAAACTTTGCCAGGATTTGGAAATGTTTTTTGACACATATTGATATATGAAAGGAATCCTTTTGGTATATTGCATGAAGAAAAGCTTCAGACCAAAAACCAGATCTGTTCTGAAGAGATTCTTCCATTATATTGGCAATAACATTGTGTATTTGTTTTGAGAGAGCAATTGCAGAGGTGCACTACGTTGATCACTGAACTTTACAAATTATTACTGGAGCAGGAAAACACACAAAAGGAACTGGAGCATGGAAATAAAATTAATAATTACTAACAATTTATGAAGAAAGCTCATTACAATAAACAGCTCAGGACATTAAAAACATTAATACATAGTAGGCAATTTGCACTAATTGGCTGTATTTTTGTAAACTTGGACTATCTGTTTTATTTAAAGGGCTACTGGCCTGTTCGCTGTGCTATGCTATCTTTTTGCAGTGCATTGCTACATTACTTGAAACACAGTGGGTGGTATTCTTGTTGGGGTAGGAGTGAATTAAACATGATTTCCTGCAAAATGCCCAGACAGTACGTATGAGCTGTGATTTGCCTGTGTAACTCTGACATGTGCAAACAACTTGGTGAGTAGGTGCAGTGTCCATCTGACTTAAACATGATTTAATGATTTTGCCTGTTTTGGCTTTCATAGGCCTAATTATGGGCATTACACATAGTTCAGTTCTTCATCCTAATTATATGCTGCCTCAATGATTTCTCATGATTTAAACACTAATTGCTAACCAATGGCATAGGACTGTAATAAACTGCTTTGTTCACTAAAGCAGATATTCTCAAATGGCCTGTGTTTTTCATTTTTCATTTGAAAATTTAGAAATACCAGAATATAATAGTGTAATACCTGGTTTTCTTTATATCTCATGCTATATGAATCTTGTTTAAAGAAAAATGAATAAGTTAAAGAATATTTTCCTCAGTGTGGTATACTGGTGTGAAATTTCAGCATTCAGCTCAGAAACTCTCTGACCCAACTTAACATCAATTAGTACTTACCATCTCTTTTTATGTTTCTGACATAGTGCAACTACTACAAGTTATAATTCATTATTTACAGAAGTCCTCAGCATATCTGAGTGATTGAAGTAAAATCTCCTGTGTAAACACAACCAGAATTAGTCAATTCAAGATCCCGCCTTCATCTATGAATTAATGAATATTTAATAGGTATTTCTTATCTTTAATTTCAAATCAAACCACAATGTTTGGACTTTGCCCTTGTAGGCTTCCCAGGCTGCTTCTTGAAAGACATAACATCAGGTGGCTTTTTTGACCTTCAAGTTCTCTCTTTGCTTATTCTCACTTGCCAAGTTCCACCAAGAGTATTAGTTTCACCAACTCTGGAGTAGCATTTGAATAATTCTACCAGAGATCTGGACCTGAAAATTCTGCCACAACTAGTACTTAGAACTAAAAACAGTTTAGTGAGTGTAAGTATGTATAGGCCCCAGTAAAAGTGAATAAAACTGTTTGCAACATAGAGCACTGTATCAGCTAGAGATCTGCAGGATTAGTTCCTGACACAGAGCTTACTATTTTCCACTTTTAACAATTTCAAGTGCAGACAGATAGGAGAAAATGGTTTGAACAGTGGTCTTATACTCTCTAGTTCCAGCCTGATCAGCCACTGATGCTGAAGTGGATTTGAGCTAGTGTCTATAAGCAGAAATACTTTTTATTGTGTATCATATATGAGAAGACAAAAGTTAACCATCAAGTATCTAACTATATAGAAGTGGTTGTTTTGTTTTGTTTTGTTTGTTTTGTTTTGTTTTTGTTTTTTACCAGAGAAGAACTGGAAAGAATATTGCTTGGCAAGAAATTGGTGTTGGAAGAATTTCCATAGACCCAATAACCCCTAAAGTGATACACTAGGTAGAATTTAACAATTTTATGTTTTCCAAAGTCAGTTCAGGACCATGAAGTTCAGTATATGGCATATAGAATCATAGAATCATAGAATGGTTTGGGTTCCAACCCCCCTGCAATAGGATATATAAAAGTGTATATTGCTTAACAGTTGACAAAAAGAAGTGTCTTTGTGAAGGTTGAGTGTTTCTTAAGAAATACCAGCAATTATTTCTATTCAAACCCAATATGATTACTTAATTTAAATGCAATATTTATTCCTTATTTTAAGTAAATTCTGCCATTTTCTTTTGAAGTACTGTATATTACCTTAGCTGAATTAACATTGTGCCTGATAAGCTTGTGTTGGTTTTAATAATTACATGTTCACACATGCAACAGGAGTAAATTTCTCAGGGTAAAAGGTGAAGCAAATTAAGAACATTAGGACATAAGGCAGCCCAGTTGAGTCAGAGCTTAGTATTCTCCAGCTGAGAATGTGGCAATAGGAAGTGTTATTTAAGGAAAGTACCTGAGCTTTACTCAGGTACTTTTATGCCTTCTGCTCTTCCTCCTCTTCTTTAGTGTCCCAGACTCCTGTTTTAGGGATATTGATAGGTAACATTTTGCTTATGTCTTTTAACTTCCCTTTACGTACTCATTGACTGTGTGGTGTGTGTTGTAGTCTATTTTTTTATTCTACTGGTACTGTTTGCTTCCACAGCTTAGAGATGTAGCAACGAATTATAGAGTACTATTGTCTCTATGTGGTATTTTATTTTCCCTGCCTTAAAATAGTTTCTCGCTGGTTTTATGAAGTGATTTCTTAGGTCTAGTACTATGCATTTTAGTGAGTAATAGTTCTGTGTTTACTTATTGCATTCATAAGTTTTTAAAATGTAATCATATTCCCTTTGTGGTATTCTCTCCAAATTAAGGAGTCTTAGCCTTCTTAATCTTTCATTACAGGACAGCTGCTGTAAGCCTTTAATCATTTCAGTTGCCCTTGTCTGTACTTCATTAGAGTCCCCTGTACTTTGAAGCACAGCTGAAGACTCAGCTGTGTCTTTCCTGAGATGCAGAGTTGCATGTATTGCTCAGGATATGGGCTTGCAAAGGTCTTCTGGAGGGGCCTTTTATAAATGCATTCTCTGCCTTGTTCCCTATACCTTTCCTAAGGCATACCTAGTGCTTAGTTGTTTCACTTTGAGTCCTGCTGTATGTTGAGCTGATGACATCAGAGAAACATCAATGATGACTCTAGGAACTGTTTAGCCCAATCTTAACCTAGGAATTTTACCAAAGTTTTGGAACTGTGGATTCTATCTGTCTGAATTGCTTATGTTTTCACAGTCATGCCTCAAAGTTGCTAGCTACTGGCACCTATGACGTCTTGCAGACAGGCTGAATTTATAACTGGAATTTCTGTGTAAAAGACTTTTTTTTTTTTTTAAGAGAAAAAATCTAAAAAGTCCTCATGGTAGGAATACGCATGCATTCCTGATTCTGTGTGAGTGTACCCATGGGCTTCTTGTACTTTGTGGCAGTCCATTTAGTTTTGGGAACAATGATAAGAAATAAACTTTATATTCTTTGTGTAGCAGTTTAGGCTTCTTATGCTCACATGCATGTATATTTCTATTAAACATAATAAAAATGTTCTTATAATGTAGGGATTTTAAGGCTTTAGTGTCAAACAGGCAAAAAGAATAATCCAATTGTGATTGTCTGTACCACTTTAGTTTGTAAGCAAAATAAGTTTCTAATTTCATGATTACATTTCTTCTTCACTATACTGGGCCTTTATCTAGTATGCAGGTGCAACTGGTAGTAGTAAACTGCAAGATTAAAAAACCCAGAAGGCTCTTCTAGTGCATTTTTGCAAGAAAAATATATTTCCTTAAGCACCGAGTCTCTAGTGTGGATCTAGGTCTTTCTGTTTCTTTATTCAAAATTATATTGCTTCACACTATGCTCTTGGACTTTATGGCTGGTAATTCAAAAAAACATCACTTGACTGGTTTTTTGGTCATAGAGAGACTTCCATCTTTTCCTAATGTTGCTCATTATTGGCTGTGTTGAAAGTTTCAAGTCTTTAATGCTGTCTCTTACTTGAAATCTTATATATGTTAGTGCAGGTGACTGCTTTTGTGCAATACTGATTTTTCTGGCCAAAACTTTGAGTGTGAGAAATGCTATTAGGCTGATGATAATGCCCATAATAAGGCTTCATATCTCTGTGTGCGCGCGTGTGTGTGTGTATATATATATATATATATAAAAATGCACATAGGCAGTATGCAGCTTCCTTTCCAGATTTTTAATACTTAAAGTGTGTGCATCCAAGACATGTTTGTCAATGTTTAAGTTAAATATTTTGGCAACTCATTGGTGGATGTTAGTAAAATGCTAATGTTAGATGGGTGGACTGATTCAGAAGAACAGATAAGAGAAAATAGCTCAGATTAAATTATTACCCTTGTTACTATTTGTCTGTACTTTGATAGCTCCCACAATACTCCTGGTGCTGCCTATAAAGATAGGAATACTTGTTCCTTGCTTCAAAGAGATCACAAGAAGTGTAAGTAACAGATGACAGTTGGGGGTGAGATTATAAACAGCTTAAAATTAAAATCGAATATTGCAAGCTGCATGTCAAATTGTGATCATGAAAAAAAGAATTTCATTAAATCATGAGAAAATTGGTTCTGTCCTGGCTCAAACTAGGACAGAAATGTAAATAAATAAAATTTACATTCTATTTATCTAATGGTAGATTCTCTACCTCCCTTAAATTAATAAGTCCTTTCATTAAACTCCCAATAAAACACATAATTTCCATTTATTAATTTAAAGTGTTAACAAAATTCAAGCTTAATTTCCACAGCTAAACTGAGCTCAAAATACAGAAGGAAACTTGCAGAATTAGACTATAGTTGTAATCGGGAGATTTTGCAGTATTTCAGTACTTTGAAGCATGTTGCCAAAGTGCCGTTTTTAATCTGCTTCTGGGCACTGTAATCCAAGACTTCCATGCAACAATACCCTACACTTTCAAAGAGTTTCCACCTACCTTCGTGTTCAAAATCACATTATAATTATTTCTGCAACTGTCTTCAAAGTTGTGATAGATTCCTCTTCTGTTTTGCTTATGTGAAGAAACGCACATGGAGTAAAATGCTTTCATCTGTGGCCATCTAAAATGTCATCTAGTCTAATGCATCTAAAATGTCATCTAGTCTAAGCTTGCCCACTCGTATGTGGTTTTGACACATAAAGGTCTATGGTTATATTGCCTTTAATGATGTGGGACTGTTTGTATGGCTCTTATCTATCACTCCAGAAGAGTGCAGGCTTTCTTGTGGTCCCCTGTCATACCTGACAGCCCCGTACAGACAGCTGAAATGGCACAAGAGGCTTGCATTTGGGCATCTGCCATCATTCTCTTCCCCCAGCCAGCTAAGAAGGAATTTCTTTTAGGCATAAATTAGCCAAATGATCTTCTTGGACTAAACAACTGGATTTTGGGTCTAGAATCAAAATTATTCACAGTGAAAAAAATAATTTAAAAATAATTCTTCTAGATTCAGGCTTTTCCTGTCCTTGTTTTTAGTGTGTTTGCTGTATATAGGAAACGAAATACGTTTGTACTTTTTATCTTGTACAATTATAACACAGCATCAGTGAATTTTCTTATATGGATCTGTTTTAAATCCAATAGTTAGTAGCATTTTGTGAATTACTAAATGATGATTAGAAAGGCCCACTGAATTAAGTTTTTTGACATGATGTTTGCTGAATATCTAGATATACACAAGATACACCTTCTTGAGTTCTGCCTTTCAAAGTAATATTTGCTACAGAATTGCTTGCATGTTGTCTGACGAATCAATTCTACAGTGTCAGGAACTTAATACTATTCCCTGAAAGCTCACAAATAAAATTAGAATTACCCACAATTATTAAAGCATCTGTATGAACTTAGCAGAAGAATTACTTTTTCTGCACACTGAAAAATTAATCACTCTGGCCAATTCCAAAAGAAGAATTTGTGTCAGCTTGGTGTATCAAAGTTTAAACTATTGGTTACATATAGTTGATGTTTATTATATAGTTAAATAAAAGGAATATATTTTTCCTCAGATGTTTGATGAATGTTTCTTAAAAGATTTATAAAATAGCTCTAATAATTCAGAAACTTTTCTGAAAATGTAATTACTATTTGTTTAAAAATGGGCCAGACAAAAGTCTTCTCTTCAGAGTTGTGCTGCATTATTTGTGCTCGGTATCAGTGGATTTTTAAGTTGTATTTAAACAACCATAAATAAAACCAGTAATTTTTCATTTATTCCTGTAGAAAGGAAGGAAATGTATTGCTGTTGGTGTCAACTGCAGCATAGAACCAGTGAAAGATAAGAAAGAAATGGAAGCGCTTAGCACATTCCAAGATAAATAAAGGCTATTTCCAATATAGTTTTTTTTCTAAGGAGGTGTGTAGAAAAGAAAATATTCCAGAGAGGGGAAGTACAGATTGTCTATTCTAAGCATATACATCCTAGGATCCAAAGGATGGTGACCACACCACCTGTAATGATTTATGAAAAGCCATGAAGAACTGAGAACCTACCATTGAGATAAGATAAATGTGCTGCTGATCAAGAGCTGTATCCTGAAAATTACAGCACTGTTCAATAGTCTTAACTTTAAGTCTTAGTAATATACTGAAACAAATGCTGCTTTTGGAAACACTCAAAAGTTTACTGAGCAATAGAATAGGGAATGAACAAAGAGTATTAGGTGTATTTAATTTTTAAATGATCTAATAAATAACTGTCAAAGGGAATGCAGGAATACAGGAAACTTAATGTACGTAGAATCTAATAAGTATTTGTGATAGCAGGAATTAATAAAATAGTAGTTTACAAAGTCTCATTGAGAAATTAATGAAAATTGTCTTGAATAACACAGGGACTGAAAACTATTCAAAAGACCATAAACAAATGATAACAATAAGGAAGATAATGATAAGCAGCAGCCTATTGAGCTGGGATGTGAAGGGCAAGAAGTGTGTAGTGGGGTGTCACAGAGATCAGTTTTATGTCTGATCTAATTTAACATTTTCATTAGCAATTAGCAAATGATGTAACCAGCATGTTAATGAATTTCCTCAGATAAAGATGTACCAAGAATCAATATAAACCAATAAAGTCAGTTCAGAGATCTAGAGAGGTTAAAAATATGAGCAAGCTATTTGATCCAAGAGGCCACAAACTTGCATATGTGCTGAAAGATCATTAAAGCATAGGTAATTGTGGACTTTTTGCACTAAAAGTGCACCTAATGTTGGGTTAAAAACAAAACTATTGTGTGCATGTTCTGGTCCATAGGTGCCACACATCTGCAATTAGGTCTGTATGCCAGTCAAGAGGAAGATGGTGAGTGCCTTGCTGTTCTCGCTAATGTTTGCACATGAATGTGAGTTGGCATTTCCACATTTGCCATCGTGTCCAAAATGGCTAGTGCTTCATTGCTTCCTGGCATCATCTATACTTCATATTCTCCACCCACCTACAAACAGCAACATAAATGTGTAATCAATGCAAGCAGAGGAAAAGAGAAGAATGATCTAAAGTTTGAGTACACTTGCATGGACTTCGAGACTTAGGAAATAATTCTCTGAGTAGTGAATCAGAAATTTACATTTATCAGCAAATTTTCATAGAAAAAAATTAATTGAAATGCTTATCTAGACTGTAGAGTCTGAATGCTGCTTTGGATGTTTTCTCTACTATTTGATTCCTTTGCTGATTGTTTGATTTATTTTGTTTGATTTTTCCAAAGCCAGCCTGCAACAAATTACCAGTATGTTTTTCATGCTGCCTCTGTTGCTACTTTTGTTTACTTTTTGCATGGCATGACTGCTTAATGCTATGTTTTGTGCCGGGTCCAAGATTTTCTGGAACAAGTTGCAGCTCAAGCTGAAAGTTGCCTTTCAAGTGGCTGGATCTTTCTTTTTCTCCTGACTTGGTTTCCTATCTATGAACAGATAGTGACTTGGGTTAGTGGTAGATCTGAGAATTACAAAAGCTGTTCTGTTTTCCAGAAAGAGAGAAAATAAAATCTAGGTTGAAGATATCTAAAAATACTTAAACTCTTTAAGTCTTATGTAATATATAATTATCCTACTGTGCAACAAAGTCCCAACACTTGAAATCTTAGGGCATTGAACTATAAGATAGAGCACAGTAGAGCTGGATGGCTTCCCCTCATCACTTAGTAGTGATGATGGAAAGAGCTGCTTCTTTTTGTGTGTTTATATCTAGACTTTCACCTTGGAGAAAGACATGCTGATATCAGCTGCAGAAAGATTGCAACACACTTGATGAGAGTAATCACACATGTCTGGAACACTGTCAAATTCCAAGTTTGATTTCCACCCTTTGCTTTTTGATTTTTGGATGTTCCATTCTTAAGCTGAAAAGGTCAAAGTCTGCTTTTACTCTATGAGGTGGAAATGGATTATAGCTTTTTCCGAGTGGATTGGAGAAGGGTCACTGTACTGCATGTGTACTGTGCTGGATATGAATAATACATACTTATGCTGAACAAAATAAAATACAGAATTCCCAGGTCTCCCAACTTGTTCTGCCATATGACTTCATCTACAAACAGACATAAGCCACACAGAGTGCGAGGTAACTTGGTAAGAGCTCATGTGAGCATCCTAGTTGTTCTTAGCTTATATGTCAGAATGGGAAGCTGACTGTTTCTTTGGTACTTGAAGTAGAATAGAGTCAATGCTTCAGGTTAGAACTTTCTCAGTTTTGCTTCCATGTTCATAATCTTCCATATGTTTCTGATTATAGCATAAAGCCATGTCTACAATTTTCATTTGGATAGCTGTTTAATCATTAACTTGCAAATTGTACTGCCATGCACAGAATTAATTTTAATCTCTAATGTATATGAATGTATATCTCCAGATTGTCAAATGTAGATACCTAAACCTATAGAAAACATCTTAAATACGTATTTAGGCACATACTGATTTATAGATGTGCTTCAGAACAGTGAGTGCTCCCAGCATAGCTGGGAGTCTGGAATTTATATCCGCCTCATTGTGGATTAGTAGCTAGGTATGAACTATACTAATCTTTGTTCTTTGACGTTCTAATGGCTCCTTCATGTATAGATTATCCTTATTGATATTAGAAGACAAACAATTGGAAAACTTATTTTCAGACTTGGAGAAAAAAGGAGGAGGTGTATAGTTAATCTAAATCCTGCTTGAAAATGATAGGATTAAAGATGAATCTTCTGTGCTCAGTTAATTAAGAAACATTCACAGAAACATTCACAGAGAAATTATCTATAAATAAAACTAAAGCTCTGCTAGATTACAGAGCTAGGTATTTTCTTATGAAATTTGGCTGATGCTCTTTATTCTGTGTAGCTTGCACCAGCAAGCTTACAATTCAATAAATCTTTTCATTTTCACACAGGATATATGCAGAGCACTTCAACACAAGGTGTTTTAGACACCCGGTCACAAGTCAGTCATCTGTACTATTCCTTGAATAAACTGGAGTAGCATCAGATATCCAGAGGAGGGCACTTGTGGCTCTCCAGTCAGTCTGTTCAAACAAAAACGCTGTGCTACAAAGTTCTTGTGACTGGGGAAAAAAGACTTTAGAGAGTCTTATCTGAATTAAGCCAAAGTACTATTAAACAATTATGGGTCATGCATGGCATCGATTTGAAGATTTCCTTGCAGGTTTCTGCAATTAATTGGCATATTTACCACACAAGCTGCTATCAAAAAAGAGCAATACCTTTCAAGTGCTTTCTGAACTGCAGCTGGTGGCTTCAGAAAGCCACCCTTGTACCATGAGGGCCAAAAGCATTTTCTGTTCAAAATTCAGTCCAACCTATTAGGCTTGATAAGTTTTTAGACAGTGACACTGGATTTCTTTGGGCAAGAAAATTTGGTTTTCTCCATGTGTTGGAGAAAAAAAGAACAAAATCATGGAATGTTGTACTTCATTAAATATAATTCAGTATTTGAGGTCTCATAAAACTGTTTCTATATTATTTTATTTGACTGTTAAAGTTTTTAATCTCCAGATAACTATGCTGGTGAAACCAAAGTAAGTTTTTGAGCATGATGGATGGACATGATGCTGTTTGTTGATCATGTTGCATCAAAACCATGGCACCCATGTTCTAGTATATGAACACAGCATTCAAATTTGCTCTGAGAAGACTGTAGCCAAGTTAGGAAGACTAACCTAAGTCACTTTAACTTCTATGGCTAACAGATGAAACATAAAATGTAATAACTTTTTTGAGGGGGGTGTGTTATTGTGCGTGAGGTTAGAGAAACAAAACTTCATCTCAGCTCTTTCCTCAAACAAGTTGGTTTGGTAGAAGATCAACCAATTTGAAAATGCCCATGTTGCAAACAATCATAGTATTCACTAGACAAAAATAGATTGCTCTTACAAGCAATTTCCAGTTAATTACATGGTTTTTATTAAGAAAACCCTGTGAAAATTTACAGAAACTGACAGAGACACGAAGGGTTACTGAAGATTTCTTCACTGCTCTGTTGGATCTAACAGGGCTGACTTCTGAGATCTGTGAACTTGTATCATGACCCACAGCGTTCTGAAGACTAGAATTTAATGCTCTCCTAGGCTAGAGAAAAACATTTTTAACTGCTTGCAATGCTAAAAGAAGTACTTTTGTTTTAAATACTTTGTTAAATTTTAGTGGAGACATTTTTAAATTGAAAAATGTCTTACACCTACTGTATATAGGAGACTAAATAAACATCTTAGTAAGGTAAAAACCAACCATTTCAACATTTACTGACACCATTTAGTTTCCAATAATTAATGTCTTCTACAATTACATCAGTTAAAACATTTGTGTTCTGGTGATGGTACAAGTGCCAGGTGAGTGTGTGTGTTCTTTCTCTGTATGAGGGGGTGGATGTGGAGGTGTGCCTGACAGTGGCATCTCTTTGCTTTTTTTACTAACTACTTTTTATGAATTAGTCTTACTGAATAACTGAATCAATCATATACGTTTTTGGTAACTCTCCCTTCAGTTGCTGCAGTGGTGCTGTGGCTGTTGTGATGTATGAAGAAAGGATTAGCTTTCAAGAAGAGACTGTTAGACCAGCTGATGTGGTTTGGAGGAAAGGGAGAAGCTATCTGATATAGTCCTTCCAACCTGAAAGTTTCCTTGTGTGTTGAACAATATTAGTTGAGAGATAAGTTTCTCCTCACTATAAATCTTGCTTTGCTCAGTTTTTCCTCTGAGACTTCAACATATCAAACTAATTGAAAAACACTAGATACAATTTGTAAAGTCGTATCATCAAATTCATTCCAGTTATCCCTCTGCTGTATTTCTTGCCAGTGCTCTCTTGAGTTCTCATTAAGTGAAATTTGATGAGCTGTGATGATAGTAGGGTCACCTTCCCTGATTCACAAAGAAGCTGCTGAGCAACAGTATTCTACAAAGGATTACAGAGCTAATCCCCTAATTTCCCTCTCTCTGAAGACTGTGTTTATCTGTTCAGGCTAGCATGACAAAAAGAAAAATGGCAATTTTTATTAACATATCTGTACACTACCTGTGGCTGAGATGATCCTAAACTTAGACTGTTGTATTCTAAACACTGACTGAAAAACAGGTAATAAAAACAAATGCATCCTCAGGAAATGAGACATGGAAGATACTTGAC
The DNA here is from genome assembly GCA_013398125.1 of Aegotheles bennettii. NCBI lineage: Eukaryota > Metazoa > Chordata > Aves > Caprimulgiformes > Aegothelidae > Aegotheles > Aegotheles bennettii. The sequence continues at coordinate 31,768 of VZRW01011367.1, read as the reverse complement.
TGATGTAAATGTCTGCTCCATTTAAGAGGGAGGAGCTGTGCTATATTATATAAACTGAGGTCTGTCTTTCTCGAATTCAAAATCTATGTGCTAAAAAGCACACATCAAAGTTGCAAAAAAGGCTGTGTAGAAAATCTTGAGTACACCTCTTCTGTGAGATGATAGGGTTGAGGGTATTGTGGGGTGGGAAGGATGTCCATGCATATTAGTAATGTGTTGCTACTGTGGAAACCCATGAAGGCCAAGCCTTGTATCTGCTTTTTAAAAAAAATCTCATGCATTCAAAAATGTCAGGCAGATGTTTATTATCATGGATTTAGTTAATTTTTTTGTTAAATCCAACATGATTGTTCATGATTAATGTCTGTAGAACCAGGAGCATTTTATGAAGAGCAGTCAGAGGAATATTACCATGTTGATTATGCATTCTTTTTTGATGCAGGTGGAAAGGTGTTAAATAGGTCCACTACATGGTAAATACAAAGAATACTATTGTAACTGGTAACAATTTTTCCATTCCTGTCATTAGAAGGAAGAAAGCATGAGATATAGAAAGTAGTAGTAGCCGTTTCTGATAGAAAGCATGGCCCAAACCAAAACATCACTTTTTTTTTTCTTGATGTTTTCAGAGACCTTCGTTAGTGGCAGACTCATGACTGAATTAGGAATAAATATGAATCTGCCCTTGGTCTATAATGTTTATGATGAACAGAGCTGGTGGTAATTAATGCATCCCAGAGCTCTACTCTATTTTCTTCAGCTTGTCAAAAGTATTTTTCTGCTGGAAAACTGAATTTTCTTCAACACAGACATTTGTGGTGGTTGTTACTAAAGACAGCAAAATTAAATATTTGAACTTTTTCTGAGGCTCTGGATAAGGATTTTTAAAAATTAAAATTAAAATAAAAACAGCAGAAAAAACTGTGTGGAAAATCTAACGTGCAACACATTTATTCAAAGCCACATGTAATGGTAAGGAACTTGGAAAACTACTCCAGGCTGTAGAGGCCTGATGAGAGAGCAGATAGTAATTAAACCCTACTACAGGTAGGAGTGAGTAAGGACTGGTGAGGGAATAGAAGCATTCCTTATGATTATGAAGAGTCTGGACAGAGGCTGCTATAAGCTCTAATACCACACATCTGATTTCTGTCATCCAAAACATGCATACACAGCATATTGCCTAGATCATCGTCAATTGCTCAAAAATATAATTAATCATTTTCTGGTCTAATGACCTGCCTCATTCTCTAAAATTGTTTCCAATTCTCATGTCAACTAATAGGCATTTAATTCTACTAAAGGATGCTGGGAGGTATGGGATAGCTAGAAGAATTCTTACAGGCAGTTGGGTTGCTATCTATAAAGCATGCAAAAAAACCTTTCACATGCCAAACAAGATATCAAGATGTTCCAATATGGAATGAAACAATTTATTATACAGTTACAATAACATACTATGACCTATTCAGTTAGGTAAACATTTTCTTAACTGATGCAAATTGTATCCTCTCAACACTAATGTTTTTTTATTTATTCTTTAGTATCACTTTGCCATAATGATTCAATGATTGTCATCTACTTTAGCAGCAAACTGATATGCATAAGGAGGTCTTTGTTGGTTTAATCTCTTTCAGTCTGTTGTTAGTCACTGCCACCTCCAATAGATTTATTCTTCCATCACATATGCACCCCAGGCACTAACTGTGTTTCCTTCTTCCACCAGGTCACTCTTGTGCCATACTGGTTCCTGTCTTATTAACTTGAATTTAGTCTATTTTCACTAGCTGTGTTCCCTCTGCTTGTCTCTCTAATACAAAACACATCATGATTTCATATAATCTGGGAAGAATTTTGAATCTTAATTACTCTGTATGTCTCTCCTTCCCTGTACTACTTCCCTTTCAATGCTTGCTGCTTTGCTTCTGTGAATTTCATTTTTTGCCTTTCAGTCTGGCTTTAGATTTAATTCTACTAAAGACATAGTAGTAAATTCTCACCAGAAATGCTACTGAATAAATAGCCTAATTTACTGTCTTTACTGTCAGTGCTTCTTATCTGGTGGTTTTGGTTCTGATAATAATTAAGCAATTACCTCTGAGAAACCAGTTCATTCCTCCTGTGTTTCTCTGTTAAGTTCTCCAATTATTTTGTCTGTCTTCTCTTAATAGAGTGATTTGGAGAAAATTACTTGCATAGAGTTAGTGAAAATAGAATCATATACATGTAGAATATTTTAGATTGCAAGGGGATTCTGAAGCTCTTTGATTCCCACACTCTGCTCAAAGCAGATCCAGTTATCTCAGTTTGTTTAGCTGGGTTTTTAATACATCCAAGGACATAAACTGTACAACCTCCCTGGGCAACCTGTCTCAGTGTTCGACTGTTCTGTGATACTTTTTTATCCAAGGATTTGGTATTGCTGCTGAGAGTTTGTTCTCTCCTATTGTCTAGGGGTCTTCTACTTGGAATCTAATATGCTTCAGTGCTAAAAAGAAACTTCATACTTGAACTGAAGTTTGCCACTCTAGAAAATTCTGAAGGTAACTTCTTATCACTACATTTGTCTGAGAAATTAATTAAAAATTACTTGTAATTTTAGAAAAGTTTTGCATATGAAAAATTTCAACTGAGCCCATAATTACAAAATTAAAGGAAAAATAACATAAACATGTCCTGATTGTATTGTCCAATGCATAACAACTCAATCTGGTTTTTGGTGAATACAGTAGTGATACAATAGCAACAATTTCAATGTTGTTCATCTTTTCCCATATGTGCATTATTTTGGGCATTCAGCAATAGCTTTTATTGACACTGAAGTGAAGAATATGGCAGCTGCGTTTTCAAATGTCGAAGCGCAACTTCTCTGATTTCTAGATGCATATTACAGGCAACTCTTGAAGTCAGTATTGATTTAGGTGCAAAGTACCTCAGGATTAAGAGTAAAATTGAAAGCCCGGAGGAATATGGGAGACTACTCTGTGATTGAATATGACAGCATTTTGTCATAGCTGATAAAATTATCTGCAGATTATCATAGAATCACAAAACGGTTTGGGTTGGAAGGGACCATAAATATCATCTAGTTCCAACCCCTCTGACATGGGTGAGGACACCTCCACTCAAAGCCCTATCCAACCTGGCTCTGAACGCTGTCAGAGAGGAGGCAGTCACAACTTCCCTGGGCAACCTGTTCCAGTGTCTCAGCACCCTTGCAGGAAAGAATTTCTTCCTAATGTCAAACTTAAATCTACCCTCTTCTAGTTTAAAACCATTTCCCCTTGCCCCATCACTACTACCCCCTTGTAAAAAGCCTCTCCCCAGCTTTCCTGTAGTCCCCCTTCAGGTACTGGATCGCTGCTCTAAGGTCTCCCCAGAGCCTTCTCTTCCCCAGGCTGAACAACACTAACTCTCTTGTGACATCTTCTCGGGAGAGGTGCTGCAGTCCTCTGATCAATCTTGGTGGCCCTCCTCTGGACCTGCTGCAACATCTCTATGTCCTTATGTTGTAGACTCCAGAACTGGTCATAACCAGTCATAACCAAAATAACACATACAATCTACAACTGCAACAATTCACAGTGGGATATGCTTACTCCAAGTACTCTTATAGCTACTACTATGCGGCTCCCAGTTGTATAACCCTGGATGAATAGATGGATACTCTCTTTGTATTGTTATTGTTGAGATGCTGTTTCCTATGTATGCTTGTTTAAATCCAGCTTTCAGAACTGAAAACTAAGATATAATCTAAGGTGTGTGTGTATCTATATCTATATCTGTAGTTTAGAAATATTAAGGGTCAAAGATAACTTGATGGGACAGAGGAATTATATGGGCCAGGATATTCCTGTATCTCCTTCCTTCAGTCCGAAATGGTACTAGTTCATGACTTAAACTCAGAAGACTATAAAGCTAAAAATTTCCTTTGGATTAATTGTCATCTTTCCAATATCTCTTAATCCTACTTAGCCTTTGTCTCTGATTAGGTTGTTTTCAAAGACTGAGTAGTTAATCCTACCTGTCCTGAGGACAGAGCTATGAAGTGAGACTGCATTTTTGAAAGTTGCCAAGCACTTACTAGGGTAGGCAAAGTTGTGAGAGAGGCAAGATAATTTTGGAAGCAATTTGTGAAAAGAGAGTGGTTCTTCCCAGTTCAATTTTGCTTGATTTATATCTTGTAGCAGAGTTGAGCAATAATAGAGTAACTTCTGTGCTTTCATTTGGCTATTCTGTGCTTCCCTTTTTGATTAGAGTGATGATCTTGGGGAATGTTCAGAGTGTTCAGCTGCATTTCTGCCATCTGCTTCTTGTCAGAGTTGCTGGTCTGTGCCTGCCAGATAGGAAAGGCTTTTCCTCAAAATCTGTGACTTGATGCTGACATTTGTAGATCAAAAGAAGACTTACCCCAATGCCTTGGTTTTTCAAATTTGTCTCAGATTTGCGTATGTGCAGTTTAATGGTATTTACAAAGACTTAAACATATACTTGCCTAGCTGACTAATAGGGATAAGGTTACAATACAAGTTTTTAACAAAAGAAAAAAGTCTTTGATTACAGAGGTGGAAAACATGGTCACCAAAAAAACCAGTGTAACAATTCCAAATTATATTGAATAACAATTAATTTTCATCTTAATGCTTCTCTTCTAAGAATATCAAGGAAAGTTTTGGCCTTGAAGGCCAAAATAACATGTCCAATGCTCCTAGACTGTGCGACACTTGCCTCAAAGTTGACTGAAGGTCTAGCATGTTATCCTTCTGTTTCCCAGTTCTGAGTCTTTTTCCATTTTTGCTCCAGATAAAATGTGCTCTGCCTTTTCTTCTGAAGCTTAAGAAATGTAACTTCATTTTTCTTATGATTGCTCCTGATTTATATACCTTTGTTACAGTTGATGTAACAGTGTTTCTACCAGTTTTCTTTTGAGTTGCTTCCCATGCATATAAACACACTTTGCCTTTAAGAAATAGCCATGGAATCATGAAAGACCACTGAGCTCTTTATAAAGATTAAGTTTGAAGATAGCACCTCAGTCAGTACTTAAATTTGGGTTTGTGTTGCCCCAGAGGAAATAATAAATCTTAATATACCACCTTCAGGCAAAATAATTGTACTTAATAAGTCACATTCAGGTCAAACCCTGGGTTTTGGAGATCTTGCAATTTACTTTGACTGTCCCCATTTAATGTGACAGATCTGTTGAGATACCATGTCATCATTGCTGTGGGCAGTTACTGCAGCAGTTGGGTAAAACTTGTCAATAGATTACTGTTAACACATCAAAAGTGTTTATGTTCATATTAATAAATGTATGTCAGTATGCTATGCTATTGCCTGAGCTTTACTGCATGTTTCCTGTTCTGCACTTCTGTATTCTTCTTTGGAATACAAAGAAAGTCATGTTGCTGATTAAATCAGTACCAAAGCTGAAAAATCTTGGACTGTCAGTAAAGCATTTTGGTTTTAGTAGGCTCTGCCTTCTTTTCTGTATGCAACATAGATGTAAATATTTAGTATTTCTAACCTGATTGTGTCAAAGGTATTTTAACTTTTAAAATACTTTAAATTTTTTCCACTGTAAGAGTGATTAGATCTTGGAATAGGTTGCCCAGGGAGGTGGTGGAGTCACCGTCCCTGGAGGTGTTCAAGATGCATCTGGATGTGGCACTGGGTGATATGGTTTAGTGGTGATGTAGGTAGGCGGTTGGACTGGCTGATCTTGAAGGTCTCTTCCAACCTTGATGATTCTATGATTAAACAACATAAAGACAGCAAAAAGATGAGATGCAAATGAGTCAGGAGAGAACCTGTTTAAAAAGCTGTTAAAGTTATAGCTGCCTTCTGAAAATGGTCTTTTTAGATTCTTAACAAAAACTTTTCTATGTCCAGTTCCACAGCAGATAGGATGGAAGAAAAGGCAGCCTCAGCAGGGTTAGGACCCAAAATCTTGCAGATTCTGAAATCTGAAGAAGTGGTGCAATAAGCAGTTGACAGTCTGGCTTATCACTGCAGAACAAAGAATAAAAAAATAATTAATTGTTCTTATGCTCATTCTTGTCCAAGAAACAGAACTGGAAAAAAAGAATCCCAAAAGAATATTCCTATGGATGTGAGCTGTGTCTGTCATAAATTTGAAGCAGCATTTTTATGCTTTACCTAATTACTTGAGTTATGCTTCAGTAACTTTAGAACTGCGATGTAACTCTTTTCAGTTTAATTGCTGAGAGCAGCTTTAAAATCTGTCATTTCATAACGAACATTCATCATAGTCAATTTATATAGGATTATCATCTGTGAAAGAGCAAGAATCTCTTTCTCCACAGTTCCTTTAGGTACCTTGGATATCAGTGATGAGCTGGAGTTCCCTGGCAAACTGTTAATCTCTAAATTTTCTTAATCTATTGATCAAATGTATCTCTAATGTTTATATGAAAAGACTCAAAAACTAAATGGATTTACAAATGGGTTGTTATTTCTATGCCTCTAGTCAACTGGAAGGTATCAGTTCTATTGAATCTCTATGGGACCACAAAGAGCAATGATGAGGTGGCCACTACTATAAACCTAGAAGATCTGCCTTCGCTTGGGTGTGCCTCCTGACTCTCAAACTTGTAACCATTTAACCTTTAAGTTATATTCAATACTTTTCAAAGGATTTGGGAAGTGGGGTTGTTTTAAGAAATGTGTGACAGAAAGATGGAAATAAAGACGTGTGTGTGTATAGTACAAAGTAACTGAGCAGCAGTGAAAGGGCCTCATTCAATATCTTTTGGAGGTATGAGTAATGTATCTCTTATCGCTGTTGAAATTTAGGTAAAGGTGTGGATTTTGGACTCTAGTAAGCTCTCATCAAACATTCTTTTCACCTTTCCTCAGCAGCCTGTAGTGGGAAAATGGGTTGATTTTTACACATCTGAGCTTATCTTATTTGGTTCTCAAAAATATTGTTGAAATTATATTGCCAATTTGCCTAAGTGTCAAAATAGGACATGGATTTTATCCTCTTGAAAATACATGCATTCATAAATATATAAACATGCTAGCCTTTACAAAATATGCAAATAAACTATATTTATATGGTTCTGCTTGAAAATTAACAGAATTATTAACTGGAAATTATATTTATGCAACACATAATGGAATATAAAAGGGCCTCATCTGCCTTATGGGTGTTGCAAGTTGGTATAAATATTGCTTCCAAACTTCCAGTTTCCTTAGAATCAATATTCCAGTGTAGTGCATAATTTATTTAAGTACCCAGGCATAAAAAAGAGGAAAAAGGTCACATGTTTTGGAGAAAATTAGTATTATTTTCAGATTTTCTACTTGAAAACACATGATTTTGCAGTAATGTAACACAAGTATATGACCACTGAGAGTTTTAAGATATGATTGAGAGATTTATGTCTATCCATATACGTCTGCAGATGTGTTTATTTTCAAGAGAAAAATGTATATTTAGTAAACAAAATACAGCATTAATCTTAATGTAGTCTTCCTAGGCTTAGAAATGAAGACCTTTTGAACCATGAATACTGTTATTAAGAATATAAAAAAATTAAATCTCACAGCTATTTGAATATATCAAGCTTTAACTTATTATATGTGTATAAGTTACATGAAAATTTTAACCCATATTTTCTCAAGACTTTACATGTGAACCTTTCTCATGATGTAGGAAGGTAAGAATTCTACTTGCTTAAGTATAAATTTTCTTAAATGTAACAGTCAGATATCAGTGGTAATCTCCTTAATCTGTAATGCACCTGTTTTCCTTGTCTTCGTATTCTTTTGTTTGGGAACTTGCTTAGGAAATGAAAGAACATGGTTGCTGTAGAGGTATGAAGACTACAAGAGACTCAACAAGAAGATGGGAATAGACAGTGATGAAAAAAATTATTAAACTGGATTGAAGAGTGGGAGAAGAGGGATTTTTTTCTGATAAGGCTGGAATGGGAAACATCTGACAGGGACACAAAAGAAGACATGCCAATGAGAGACATATTTAAGAATGAAATCGAGCTGGAATCATAAGCTAATGCTGACCTACTTTTTCATGCATGTAAATATTCTATTAGAAAACAAAATGGCATTTTCCCTGTATGACACTCTTAAAAAACTTTTACTGTTTGGGTTTTTTTAATCATTTGTCACCTTAGGCCTGCTACCCACATAAAAACAAAAAATAAAATCAAAGGTGGTGTTTTTCCCAGGCAAGTCTCAATTTGGGAGTAGCAAGTATCTTACTGTGCTTTTAATAAAGCAAACAAGCTAAAGGACAAGTAGTAAAAAAACATTCAAAAAGGTGCATTGTGGTATAATTTATTTCAGTTTAATTTGCTCATGACGTGCTTTCTAGTCATAAGCACATCATGGCAAATGACTGCTTCATATTGTAGAAAATGCAAGTGAAGAGAAGATTGTAGATTTCACAACAGGAAACAGGACACAACAGGACTTGAGTCACACAGAATCACAGAATTGGTAAGGTTGGAAAGGACTACAGTGGGTCATCTGGTCCAACTTCCCTGCCCAAGCAGGGTCATCCTGGAGCACATGCTTGCTTCGGTAGCAAAACAGACATAAAATGTGCATAGTGTGGACTTCAGGTCTGATTCACCCTACAGATCTTCTACTTCCTCATGTAGGCATAGCCTCAGGGAGTTGAGACAGCCAAGGGAAGAGAAAAGCCTTTTGTGACAAATTTGGATGACAGCTAGAAATAAGAATAGGATGGAACTGGAGGCAGAAGTGTGGCGAGATGGAGAAATCATGGCAATTGTGATCTTCTCCAGCCCCTTCAAGCTGAGTGGAAGAGCAATGAGGAGGTCTTGAGCACGGCTTGAGTAAAGTGAGACTGAAATGGGGGAGGCTGAGACATACATTAGGTGGAAGAACAGAAGTCAGAGTGGTAATCTTTAGGGAGACCCATTCTGGCTGCTCTGAAGAGCACCACCAATGTGTAGTATGTAAGCTAATACTTTCTTGCTGTTTGCAGGCTATTTTTGAAGTCTATGGAAGGGTGTTGCTTGTTATACCTCCTGTGCTAGCCCATGGTGATATTTTGCCATTGCTAGTGAATCCTTCCTATACTTTTGCAACAGCTCTGAAATAGATTTTGATGTTTCAGTTCTGGTGCCAAGCTTTGCAGACATCTCAATACTATAGATGGAATATGATTTAAGTTTCTAAATTGCAAATGAGGCAAGCTTTGCTCTGATGATATTGATTTATGGCATCTTTCACATATTAAGCAGCTGGTTTTGCAGCCTTACCCTTTTGAAAAAGTTTTGTATGTTAGCTTATGTCAGTATACAGTGAACGTGGGAAACAATTTTGCTTGGTCGGGGTGTCTACCTCCAGGTTCCACTGCTTAAAGGAAGTTTGCTGGAATTTCTTTTGGGTTCTGATGCTGTTCTAAATGTTTGGTGCCTTTTTAATAAATAAATAAATGATTCCAAAGCTCTTTAGGCTTCATATTGACCCAGTAATTTCCTTGGGCATTTAAGTTTGTCATTGCTGTAGGCTCACACTGGTATGACAAGACATATCAAGATTTTAATGTACTAGCCCAGTAAAAAATAATGCCATGGCATTAAGGGGGAGTTAGTCATTAGGGATACAAATACACTACTCAATGGTTGAGACACCACTTCAGCCACTAAAGGGTAACAGCAGCTGCCAAGTGCTAAGGCTGATGGTTATTGATGGTGAAGACTGAATGCATGCTGTCAGGACCATGCTTCAGCCAGTGGCTGGGGACTGGTACTGATGGAGAAGGAGGAGGCAGGGAAAGCAATCACAAATCGTATTTGGCTTGGAATGCCATGCTGGAGATAAGAGGGTTTTGCTGCTGCTGCTGAAGTCAATAGGGATTTGTCACTATCTTCCACATGAGATCTCTGGCACAGTAGGAACACTTCTGTGCATGGGTCTGACCAGCATGTCTCTACATTAGACATTAAACCCTGTAACTGTTTAAAAGAGAAACGGAGACACTTAATAGGGTTTTAGATGATCCCCACCTGTTACAGTGTAATAATTCTGCAACCATTGAAACTTTTTAGCTATCAGTAGGGGAAAATGTGAAATTTCTCTTCCCTAGGGACCTCACTATGACATCAATTAAAGACTTTCTATTAACCACATGCTAAGTGTATCTGCTTTTCTTTCTCACTGATATTAGTGATGGATATTAGCCAGTACGTTACACTATCAGCTCTGCAAAAATCTTCAGTTTCAGGTCTCAAGTTTTCAGGTTAAACTTTCTGCAGTTCGACTCTTCAAATCCTTTCATCTTTCTTGTTTGTTTTAATGAGAATAATTTTGTAATTTATTTTTAATCACAAATAACCAACTAGCTCTGGAGACAAACCTTGATTCCCACCTCCCAGTCTGCAAATCTAACCTAAGATTAAGATGTTAAAAGAAAATCCAGAATCATGGAACTTTATTTTATGTTTTAAGACTTTCAGCAGTTTAGCTTGGCTCAAATTGCAGAGAAAATGCATCTGCATGTTATATTTTCCATCAACTTTTTAGTTTATATTAAAATATATTTTCTGCATGTATAGATGAATTTATAAGATTCCATTATTACTGCATCATCTATTATATTAAATTATGAGTAACAGATTTTTCTTTAGCTTGTAATTGTATAGAAGATATTTTTGAGAGTAATTAGGAGGAAGTCATCTGGTAGCAGAAGAAATTGTATTCTTGGGTTCCTTCTGGGGCAGCACAAGACTCTTGATTCCTATTTTCAGGTCTAAATTTCTAATCCCGGAGATCTGAAGTTCAGTTTACTCTGGTGGCTGGAAAGAAACCTTTCTCTGTGTCCAGAGAGTAGAAGTGTGGTTCATCTTTCTGTTGGACACTTTCATTATGGGAGAGAGGTTATTTCTTTTTGAAGAGCTTTAGCAGTTATGAGGTTGCTTGTTTTGGGAAGGTCATGCTCTATTATTTGTGCTGTAGCTGGTAGAAGTGGAAGAGGAAAAAAAAAGGAAATTTTACAGAGACTTAAGCTTTTATCAACTTCAGTGTTTTTTCATGTGGGTCCCATTCTCTTTTTTTAGCCCTCTCAGTGTATGTGTTTGCATTGTTTTTGCTGAGGAAAGAGAGAGATGAAACTACAAAGATAACACTGAGTATTTCACACATTTACTGCTTAAGATGAATGGCTTTCTTGTCACTTAAAGGTAACATCAATCAGGTAAAGAGGAAAACTTCATTACAGTCCTTCTTGAGTAGAGATGTTAATTTAGTCTACTTGAATACATTTATTTTTTCATGCTTTCTGAGCTATATTTGTGATCTAGACATCATCTGGGCACAGTGAAGACCTAAAAATATTTCTGCCAATGTCTGTCCATAATATCTTCACATTTTGACATAATTGCATGCAGGCTTCTACATGCAGGGTGAATAAATGTGACAGTTTCTTCTTAAAAAAACCTCAAAACTATCAGCTTTGTATAATTGCATTTTTCACAACACTGTCAACTGGAAAGGGTCTTTGACAAATAAGTAGTGCTCAGATTAAATTCAAGATGCAGTACACCATTAAAACTGGCAACCCTTATCTGAATAAGGAAAATAAACAGATTAAGCAAGAAGGTACTGTGGTGTTTAAATTCAACAATTAGTTATAAGTAAGCAGAAAACCACATTCTCTACTCTTGCAGTGACCAGCCTGATAGCATTGCAACAACTTTAGATTTTCAGCTTCTGCTTATTCCATTGTTCTTGTTGCTAAAAGACAGATACACAACTTGAATTTTGTTTGAGTAATACTCCTTTCTCTGTAAGCCTCAGAAAATGAAATACCATTTCTGTCTATAAATAGGCTGCAAAAACTGGAAAAGCTTCCCTCCAATGTGTGTATGTAGGAGAGTGAAAGATTATTTTTTTTGAGAAGCCAGCATTATATATGCCAAAAGAGAAGTGTCTGATTAACATTTCTATATGGCTTCAACGACACATTGTTTTTTTCTGTAATCAAACTTTCACAATTGATGCTTCATGGAGGTTAAAGGTGAAAATTGTTTTTTATGGGGCAAATACTGATGTGACTGAAGTCAGCAGTAAGTTCCCAGGGCTTTCATGTTTTGGTGGTGGTGGTTTTTTGTTTTGTTTTGTGGGTTTGTTTTTTTTTTTTTACTTTTTAATCCTAACTTCTTAAGGAAAATGTCCCACACAGTTTGAGATCATGTACCAGTCCACTTGTTGCTCTCTGAGTGACTGTTGCAGTGACTTCTGGTCAGAGAGGCAAAATAACTGTTGATGATGTGGTTACTGGCCATAGCCCACCTGCAAGGAGGTCTGAGAAGGGGCAACACTGGAATACTTGAATGATGTGAAAATAGTAGAATCAGAGAAAATACCACAATTGCCTAAGGAAATGTTGGACAAGTAAACCATTATTTCAGAAGTAACAACATTCTCTCATCATTTTATTGAAGCTGATCAGCTTCATATATTGAGAAAACATGCATGTTAAATTACTTCTGCATAGTTCTTTCATGTTTGAAGAAATGACAGTGCTACCACTGTTATCCCTGTTAGAGGTACGCTTATCAAGGAGGAAAGGAGATGTGGAAGTGTGTGATAACTGCCTCCTGTTAAGTGACCAGCTTTAGCATGGCCACAGATAACGTAATAGAGAAAGGGTTGTGGTTGCTAACAGGTGTTCTGTCCTGATTGCAACTGCATCTCAGTCGTGGCTAAACTAATACTGAATGTAAATGGCAAAGGCCGATCTTCTGTAGTTCAAGATAATCCAAGTGATACTTCCGCATTTATCTACATAAAAAATAAACTCAAGTCTTAGCTAGACTTTACTCGGAGAAAATAAAACTGGATGAGTTTTGATTGTTAGGAAAAAAGTATGATAGGAAGTTCAAATTTTTGTAACCTAGGTTGAGAGGAAGGACAGTTATTTATGGTAATATGCAAATATTTTTGAACTTTAGTAAATGCTCTGAATTGTTTGTTGAACATGTGCTCAAATGAGCTGATTTTAGGACTCAGAAGATGTTTTACTAAATCAGATCTCATGGGCTTAGAATATCATGTACCTTAATGACTACTCCACAGATCACAAAAACAAAAAATGCCTGGAGGCTATCTCGCATGTTAAGATTTTAAGCAGACCTATCCTTTCATCATATTAAGATAATCATAAAATAAATATTTTTTTATTTCAGAAATTTTTAGTTTCCTAGCATTTTGGCTACTTATTTTTGGTATTTTGAATCTGTTGGGATTCAGGTCTCTTGTTTAACTAAATCTGGTTGTGTGTGCCTTCATCCTCACAGAATCACAGAATCCTAGGGGTTGGAAGGGACCTCGAGAGATCATCTAGTCCAACCCCCCTGCCAGAGCAGGGTCACCTACAGTACATCACACAGGAACGCGTCCAGGCGGGTTTTGAATGTCTCCAGAGAAGGAGACTCCACAACCTCTCTGGGCAGCCTGTTCCAGTGCTCTGTCACTCTCACAGTAAAGAAGTTCTTCCTGATATTCACATGGAACCTCCTGTGCTCCAGTTTGCAACCATTGCCCCTTGTCCTATCATTGGACGTCACTGTAAAAAGCTTTGCTCCATTGTCCTGACACTCGCCCTTTACATATTTGTAAACATGGATGAGGTCACCCCTCAGTCTCCTTTTCTCCAAGCTAAAGAGACCCAGCTTCCTCAGCCTTTCCTCATAAGGGAGATATTCCACTCCCTTCATCATCTTAGTGGCTCTGCGCTGGACTCTCTCAAGCAGTTCCCTGTCCTTGAACTGTGGGACCCAGAACTGGACACAATACTCCAGATGTGGCCTCACCAAGGCAGAATAGAGGGGGAGGAGAACTTCTCTTGACCTACTAACCACTCCCTTTCTAATGCACCCCAGGATGCCGTTGGCCTTCTTGGCCACAAGGGCACATTGCTGGCTCACGGTCATCCTCCTGTCCACCAGGACCCCCAGGTCCCTTTCTCCTCAAGTAGTGAAGTGAGCCAGCAAGGGGAAGAGAGATACTTGGGCTTTATTGATAGAAATAGAACATGTATGTGTCTGCATACACCGTTCTCAGTTACCTAATACTCTGAAATATACCATATACTTCACATTTAAAATTATTTCATTAGCTTTCTACTGAAATGCACTGGATTATGACTCTGAGAAATCTAGAAATGATGGTATGCATCACACTGTGGGAAAGGTGGGAGAAGGAAGTTTAGTCACAAAAAAGGTAATATTGATCTGTTACTAAAAAGTAGTATCACATTGGGTTTTGTGCTTTTACTGTAATAATGATCATGTCTTTCTCAGAAGTATTATTAGAGACATAGGAAATGTAACCCCAAAGGTATGTATTTGTCACACATGACAGCTAGTAATTTGCAAGCCAGTTCTAAAAGATGTTTTATATGCTAAAGCACTATTATGTCATTTCATTTTACTTTTGTAGCAGGTACAAAAAAATCTCCAAGCAGGTTGATTTGAAATATTTAGTTATCTTGCCCTTTTTTACAATTAATTTAAACTATAACCGTTACAAACAATGGTCTATTTGGTTTCATCTAGGCAATCTGTTGGGGTTGGTTTATTAAAATCATAGAATAGTTTGAGTTGGAGCAGATCTTTAAAGGTCATCTAGCCCAACCTCCTGAAGTGAGCAGGGACATCATTAACTAGAACAGGTTGCTCAGAGCCCCATACAAACTGGCCTTGAGTGTTTCCAGAGATGGGGCACCACTTCTCTGGGCAACCTGCTTCGGTGTTTCACCACACTCATTGTAAAAAATTTCTTCCTGATATATATTCTGAATCTGTCCTCTTTTATTTTAAAACTATCAACCCTTGTCTTATCACAACAGGCCATGCTAAAAAGTCTGTCCCATCTTTCTCACAAGCCCCCTTTAAGTACTGAAAGGCTGCAGTTAGGTCTCCTCAAAGCCTTCCTAAGGCTGAACAATCCCAACTCTCTCAGCCTGTCTTCACAGGAGAAGTGCTCCATCCCTCTGATCATTTCTGTAGCCCTCCTTTGGACCCCCTCCAACAGGTCCTTGTCTTTCCTGAGGACTGAGCACAGCACTCCAGGTGAGTATCTCATGAGAGAATCATAGAATTAACTAGGTTGGAAGAGACCTTCAAGATCATCCAGTCCAACCGCCTGCCTACATCACCACTAAACCATATCACCCAGCGTCACATCCAGACACATCTTGAACACCTCCAGGGACAGTTATTCCACCACCTCCCTGGGCAACCTATTCCAATACCTAATCATCCTTAATGTGAAAAAAATTTTTCCTAATGTCCGATCTGAATCGCCGCTGCTGCAATTTAAAGCTGTTTCCTCTTGTCCTTTCATTATGGGCATGGCAGAAGAGACTGACCCCCGCCTCGCTACAACCTCCTTTTAGATAGTTGTAGAGAGTGATGAGGTCCCCTCTGAGCCTCCTCTTCTCCAGACTGAACAACCCCAGCTCCATCAGTGTTCTCCGGTCCCTTCACCAGATTTGTTGTCCTTCTCTGGACATGCTCCAGCACCTCAATGTCTTGTTTGAAGTGAGGGGCCCAAAACTGAACACTGTACTCAAGGTGCGGTCTCTCCAGGGCCGAGCATAGTGGGACAATCACTGCCCTGTTCCTGCTGGCCACACTATTCTTGATGCAGAGAATATGAGTGTGGAGAATGGAGTAAAGGTGTAGAATCACCTCCCTTGACCTGCTGGCCACACTTCTTTTGATGCAGCCCAGGTTACCATTGGTCTTCTGGTCTGCAAGCACATGGAGCCAGCTCATGTCCAGCTTTTTGTCCACCAGTACCCCCAAGTCCTTCTCTGCAGGGTTGCTCTCAATCCCTTTATTCCCCTGCCTATGTTGATGCCGGGGATTGCCTCGATGATGCAGGACTTTGCACTTGGCCTTGTTGAACCTTGTGAAGCCTTGTTGAACCTTGTGAAGTTCACATGGGCCCAGTTTTCCAGCTTGTCCCTCTGGATGGCATCCTGTCCCTCAGGCATGTCAACTGCACTACTTAGCTCAGAAACATCTATGGATAAAATGGAAATTGATTATTTTATAAACATTGTAAGATTTAAATAACTTATGTGAAATAGAATAGAAAATGTTTCCTGCATTTCTTTTCTTTGACATGATTCTTCATTATTTCTTAATTTCACAGAGGAACTTTAAATGTAAAATGGTTATTTCACAGCTTTCCCACACACCTTACTGTAAATACTGAGATACCAGCATTAAGAACACTTTAAAATGACAATTATCTTGCCATGTTAAAGCACATAAATATTTGTATCCTTTTTGTAAATATGACTATCTCCAGAGAGTGCAACTTTTTCCTATCAAACTAGTGAATTTCAGCAAATTATTCCTTCAAGTGAATTTTCACTTGGATAAGCTATGGATTCTTTGAAAATTGTTCTTTTCCCTTCAGCTCTTTCTCTGTGTGAGTTGGTTTTGCTCTCTTGCTGAGCCCAAATGGTGGTTGAAAAAGACACAGAAGCAAAGTAACTAAAATATTAGGAAAGAATAGCAACAGCAAGAAATGAGAGAAAAGACTGTGGGAGGAAAGAGATAACTGATGAAAGAGAAAAGAAGGAAGGACAATATTGAAAGCGTAGATGTCAAGAGGAAAGGAGAAAGCAAACAACTAATACAGGAAAAAGTAAAATCAGAGTCAGTGATACTTCATATTAGATCTCTTCCACCTACGTTCCACTTTGTTTGAAATATTTTGTTATAACACTGATTCCCTTATAGCTCTCAATTTTGTGTAATACACAGTACAAACAAATGTAAAGCATTAAAAAAAACAGAAAATATTCAATTTTCATACAGCATCCATGAAAAATGTTGCACTTTTTTCATAATTTGTTTCAACTTGATGCCTTTTTATCACTGGGAATGATTTAGGTATTGTACATGGGTTATTTATCCATGGCAAACCAAAGATTGCAATAATCTTGTTTTAACAGTTGTATTTCAAATGAAACAAAACAAAACAAAAAAGACCTTTTATTTTAAAAGCAAGAGAACATGCCTAATCTGGATACATGGGATTAAAAAATTTGCATTATGAATCAGGTTACTGAGAATGTCATGTTTCCCAGACTCTTAAATTTAGGTCTGCAAAATTATACTAATGAGCTACTCTAGTTCTCACAAAACAGTATGGGCTCAGGATCTTATTCTTCTTGTTGGGCTGTAAGCCACTTTCTGACTTCTATTTCTGCTTTGTTTATCTTCTATGTGTTGGGAAATACCATTGTCTACGTTTCTTTTGACAGATCAGCTCCCCATTACTTTCTGCCTTCGTATTCCTTTCATTTTATTGGTTCCTGCTTATGGTTGTTCTTTTATTCACTCTGCAAATCTTTTCTGTCATTATGAATGGCAAAATTTTTTATGTGTTCTGTGTTGCCTGGCTGGAAACTAAGCACCACATAGCTGCTTGCTCACTCCCCCCTCTCCCAACAGGATGGGGGAGAGAATCAGAAGGGTGAAAGTGAGAAAACTTGTGGGTTGAGATAAGACAGTTTAATAGCTAAAGCAAAAACCATATGCACAAGCAAAAGCAAAACAAAGAATTAAATCACTACTTCCCATCGGCAGGCAGGTGTTCAGCCATCTCTGGGAAAGCAAGGCTCCATCATGTGTAACGGTTACTCAGGAAGACAAATGCCATCACTCTGAATGTCCCCCCCTTCCTTCTTTGTCCCCCAGCTTTATATGCTGAGCAAGACATCATATGGTATAGAATCTATCTTTGGTCTGTTGGGGTCAGCTGTCCCTGCTCTGTCCCCTTCCAACTTGTTGTGCATCCCCAGCCTACTTGCTGGTGGTATAATGAGAGAAGCAAAAAAGACTTGACTATGTGTAAGCACTGCTCGGCAATAAGTAAAACATCCCTGTGTTATCAACAGTGCTTTCAGCACAAATTCAAAACATAGCCCCATACTAGCTCCTATGATGAAAATTAACTCTATCCCAGCCAAAACCAGCACAGATATAAAACTTAAAGCCAGAAGAGCAACATCAAATCGGCAGCTTTCCCTGGCAATGGACTGTGTACTCAAGCAAACAATGTGGAAGGTCATCAACTGATATGAAAATACACAAATGTATTATTGAAATCTTAATTTATGAAGATGAAATCTGTGCTATGAATTCTGAAGTATCTAGTAACAGTGACAAGCTTATTGGTTAGCAATGAAATCAGTCTGTTTGTCAGGTGGTTCAGCACAATTTCTTGTGAGCTGAGAGAGTTATGAGCATTTCTCCAAGGACATGAAAGTCAATTTTAGAAGTGGAAAAGCAGAGTGCTATAGTTAAACATTATGTAGAGTTATAGATAAGTATTTAAAAGGTGAAAAGAAAGGCATCAGTCTCACATATTTCTACTACTCGAACTATTAATTTTTCCTCTGCAGAAAAGTAAAGAAGCTGTTGTACATTAAGAGCAGTATCTTCTAAAAAGCTGATTAATGCAGCTTGCGTAAGGTTGTGTAATCCAGCAAATGTTTTATCTGATTGTTGTGGTTTAACTCCAGCTGACAATTAAGTACCACACAGGTGCTTGTTCACTTCCCCTGGTGGGATGGGGGGAAGAGAATTGGAAGGGTAAAAGTGTGAAAACTCATGTGTTGAGATTAGAATAGTTTAATAATTTAAAAATAATAATAATAAATTGTAACAAAAAGGAGAATAACAAAGAGGAAGAAACAAAACACAAGAAAGACAAGTGATGCAAATGGAAATAATTGCTCACTACCAGCAGACCAATGCTCAGCCAGTCCCCAGGCAGTGGGGGACCTTCCTTCTAGTGTATGGCTGAGCATGATATCATATGGTGTGGGATATCCCTTTGGTCAGTTTGGGTCCACTGTCCCTGCTCTGTGCCCTCCCAGCTTGTTGTGCATCCCCAGCCTACTCACTCGTGGGGTGCTGTGAGGAGCAAAAAAGGCCTTACTCTGTATAAGTATTGTTCAGCAAGAACAAAAACATCTCTGCGTTATCAACACTGTTTTCAGCACAATCTGAAACATGGCCCTATACCAGCTACTATGAAGAAAATTAACTCTATCCCAGCCAAAACCAGCACAGTGATTTTTCTTACCAAAGTTTCCTATTTGCTGAATAAATACAGTGGGAGAGGAGAATAGTCTACATACTGGCCTGTTATATTGATTGTACTTAAATCATAAATATGTTTTTACATGCAATCTGGCTGCATCAGCTCTTTTGGAGCATGGTGCACTTACTTATTAAGAATATAATTCGAGTTCACCAGCTGTGCGGTGAAGATACCAGACTTTCCATCTGTATGTGCTGCACCAAACGTATAAAAGGTGAAATATCATTCTGTATATGAGGTTCTGAGGTGGTTCTTGGGCACAGCTGAAACTGCTGCCTCTTCTTTTACAAGTCGCTTCCAAGCAGCTCCAGGAAATACCTCTGAAGGAACTGCTTTGGTCAGAGGCCAACCTGATCCAGACCCACTTTGCCTCCCTCTTTGATCAAACTGAAGAAAAAACTCAACTCAAAAGTGCTACACAATTCATCCTGCAGGCATTACTGAATTGCAAAGTTGTCTTTGTGAGAACAGGAGAAGCGAATGCTACAGAAGGAAGGGGAATTTTCAAAAAGAGTAAAATTCCTTTTGCACAGAGGTCTTGTCTTTTCTGGGCATTGAGGCTCAGGAGAGTTGTGGGAAACCTGCTTGAAGGAAGGAAAAGAGGCAACTGTAGCCTTTTAGTCCAACAGCTGTAAGAGCTGTACTGAACACAGAGCAGAACTGTGGCTTTTCTATAAGTCTTATGTAACAACTAAAATGCTTCCCCTTCAATTTTTTGGGTATTTTTTTCTCCTCTGTTTTGTACCTACTTGTTTACTATTAAGGGGCTTCTTGTTAGTCTTCTAACAGTGTTAATAGGATATGTGCCAAGTAAGAAGCTGATGGAGAAGACTTAGCGCAATGGTACACATCATTGTTACTATCCCATGTATTAGAACTACTTAAAACTTTGATGTGTAATCAAAAAATGCTTATACAACCATTTCAGCAGAGATGCTTCAGAGAAACAAATATTGCAAGAACTGCACAATTTGCAGAAAATAACTTTATACCCTTGTTATTGCCTGGAAACATGGATTTTCAAAGCAAAAGCTACTAGGATGAAAGAGAATAGAAAATGAAAGGACCATGCATTCCTCTAGCAAATATCATCTCTTAGGTATCTGTAGTGATTATTTACACACGTTGGCATTTGAAAACCTCCATATTGTTTCCTTGTGTAGTCCAAAAATTGATTTGTGCATCTGAACTAGAACAGATGGCAATGATCATAAGACAAAAGCAATAAAACAAAGAAAATCATAAAAATCAGCTATACTTGGCGTAAAATAATTGTCCCTAGTGGCAAGCGAAATAACATGTACAGCTAGTAGAAACTGTATGGAGTATTATTGAAAAGACAATAGGAATTACACATAAATCAGGCCATAACTTCAAAAAGCAAAAATTACTATACCAATGCTTACATGCTAAATGTATTATTTAGTGGTAGCTGTACAATTCTATGTAACATATACAATAAATATTATGCCTCCATGATTCCATATTCTTTGATGTCAAAAAAGTAGATTATTATTAAAAAGCAGAAGGCTCACTTTGAAAAGAAAGGCAACCTGAAGTTATATCTTGAGAGCTATGTTTTTTACTTTTCAGAAAATATGATACATAGTTAAGACTGCCTTTCAAGATTTTAAAGTAAGTATAATAGCTTTATCATAGCATACTTTGAAATAATTTATAGGAAAGAGTAATTGTTAGTATATTTAAATATGCAATAAGAATTATTTCTGGTAAAGTTTTGCTTGATCTCAAATTACAGAACCATAAGTGAACTGGTAGCTAGAAAATCTGTATTTTAGCAAATAAGTATTGATCAAGAAAGATTTTAGAAACACTTTTTCTTCCTATTCTCCTTTTACTTCAAGTCTTGACATAAAGCTTATAAAACAATGAAAGAACTAAACAATTATGAGCCGGAATAATTAAACTAGAATTTTATCCATTTAATTTTCTTATATTGCCAAAAGAGAGAGCTCATGGATTTTTAAAGAAGCTTTAAGAAAATTTATTTGAAAAGGGGTTTTATAATAAAAAAGCCACACAAGACAGCATCCAGTTCTTCCTTAAGGTCTAATTTTTTCTTTTTTTATTAGTCAGACTCTACTTGCTTAAATTAATCTTTATTACAACAGTGTAAATTAGACCAAAAACTGAACAATGATGTTGTATTTTAATTGCCTACAAATACTGTGAAAAACATTAATATACATAGGTTTGGGAGCTCATTTTATATTGCATTATATTGCAATTAAAAAATTAAATATTTTAGTGTATAAATATCAGGTCTTTAACTTTCATTTAATGTGCATTACATTAACTTCTTTTTAGAATGTAACTTTGTTAATGTCCTGAGTAAATTTAGTTATGACTCTTTTACATTTCATTCAGTAGTATGAGGAGTCCTTATTGCTTTATCACTTACTTGAAAATATTGCAGTCTGGTGCATAATTAATGTTGGCCTCAGAAATTAAAACTGATCCTTTAAAATATGCAAGTTTCTGATCAGACTAGACTGTAAGCAGTTGATGTAATTTTGATGCCCTAGGAAAAGCCTTTATGCACTCTTAAACTGGGTCCTTAACCCTTTTTTCTTTTGCATCTAAGGGTTGTTTCAGTACAATATTTCAGTACAAGAAATAAAGAAAGTACTTGCTGCATTTTGTCACTTAACAAGTTACACCCAACAGGGCTTCTGTGTGGAGTGGAGGACTGCTGATAATCAGAGAGTATTTTTTTCCCACTTTGGGGACATGGGATTTTAATAATTCTTTACTGTTATGTCTCTGTGCATGCATGATGCATGTACCCTTTGCTCCAACCCACTGTCTTCTGCTGGCACCTATTCGGAGTCTAGTAGTTTTTGTCTGAGTAGACCTTTTGCTCTCCCTGGCATATGTGCTGAAACAAACACATGCTGACTGAGTAAAAGGAGAAGTATGAACATCCTTCCATCCCTCAGGTTGCAGTCACTGCAGTAAGCCTTTATGTGTTTGCAGAGTAGTGCCACAGCCTCTCCAGACTCTGCTCATCCCCACTCTCCAGAGAGGAAAAGGTACCTCATTGATGCAGAGCTTACATTTATTCTCACATGCATTTTCACACTACTAAAGAGTCACAGTTCTGTTTCCTAAAACCTGGGCTGAATGTTACCATCTGCTTTTCTACTGTGCCATAATTTCAAAACAATCCTAGGAGCAGTGTTGAAATCTTAGGAACGATCGAGGTAACAGTCTAAACATTTTTATAAAGAAATTGGTTCCATCAAAGCATAAATAGGGTTTCGGTGGCAGAAAATTTCTAAAAATGATATGCTGAATGTTGTTGGTTTTGTACATTAACACGCTCCAAGGACTTGAGTTATTTCCATTGCAGCAGAAAGGGATCTAAAAGAATACATTAAAGGTATTGCCAATATGTAATAAAGTCTTGGAGGTTATGGAGGAGATATGTTTCTCGTGCCTAGTGTCAGGGCAAGAAGTGAGTAACAATATTTTCTATGTTTATATAGGAAATCCTACCTTAGAGGACCTTGCAAATCTCTCTGCATCCCACCTTGCATCCTCCTTATTCCCTCCCCTTTTAACAGGAATAATGTGATTGTTAACAGCAAACAACAGGTCGTGACTATATCCCATTATTTAGAAAACCCTCTAGAAATCTACTCTGAGCTGCAGAAATGTCTTTTTTTGATCATAAGAAGACCACTTCCATACTTGACTATTTTGTCACATTGAAATGAAACAGGAGTTAATTGAAAGCAGACATTATTTTTGATAAAATATTTATTCAAAGATTGCTTGTCCATCTGTTAGGATACTCTATAAAAAGGCAATGAGGTTAATATTATCACTATGACTGGTATATCTACTTCTGTTGCAACTGTCATTGCAGCTTTCACCATAAAAACAATAATAATGACAATATAATGTGACCACTCACCATCTGTAAGCCAAGTAATTGGTATCTATAGAGAAATCAATTGAGAAATTACATGTTATGATGTTAAATTAGCACAACCTCATAATTATGTCACTTTGGGGAAATAATGTGCCATTTTAAATAATTTTTAGCATATGATTTTTATTCTGTTTTATTCAATTAATTTCAAATGTTGTCCTCACAAAGTAAAGAACTATGCAGAATGAGGAAGAATAATGAAATACAGACTTCAGTAATAGTTCACTTTTCTGATAATTGCTTTTGCAACAATTTTAAGCAAAAACTTGGGCTAAATATAATGCTATTTTTAGTTTGCTTGTTTCTTAAACTGGCCTTTTTGATAATTGTTGCTCACAAAGACTAATAAAAAAATAATTCAGATTGAGTAGCAAAATGAATTAAGGTGTTAGGTCTACATTCACTTAAAATGTTGGAAAAGATGCAGAATGCTTTTTCTTGCTTCTTCAAATAAAATTGCAGAGCAGATAAATCCTTACGGTCAATGAAACTAACAAACAGAACTATATTTGTACAACACTGGAAATTTTTTTGGCAAAAAGAATATTTATTAACTCAAAATATTTAGTGAATTCATGTCTGTTTCAGTAAGTTGTTTGGTTTAAAATAGGCTCTAGAACTTCAGAAACAAAGTATTTTGGCTTTTAGATATCTTAAATATTTCCTTTGTTTGGAAACTCTGTTTTCGTATAAGCAATTTTAAGGGGTAAAATAAAACCAATAACTTCAGCTTTTCCGGAATGTTTTTGGCCCAAAAGTTTTTGGCCCCTAGTGATTAGTTTTTTCAGACTGTCAGGATGGACTGAAAAATCTGCCCACCTGTCTCTCTGAACAGAACAAACTAAGAATTTTCATGACTAATATTGAATGCTTTATCCAAATGGCAAGCCTTTGGCACTTTGATTGGATTCTTTTGTTGTTCTCAGGGTTTTGGAAAGTTCTTGAGACATTGGAAAGCTTTTAGACCTATAGCATCGCTTATGTTGTTCAGGTCACAGACCACAGTATATGTCCTAGGGTGGTGGTATACTTTGGAAAGAGGGCTTCTATACCCGAGACAATGTCTGGATTAACTGTTTTAGGTGGGCATCTAAGGCAAATTGTTGAACTGTGTTTCTGTGGGATATGAGACAAGTAGTTCAAATCCTTCAAATCCAAAAAACCAGACATCTACATGTGGATAGTTCTCAGTCCCCTTTTTAGGTAAACAATTTCTCTAAAAAGGTGCAGGGACTGATTGTTTAGTCTCTTTCCTCCTTTATTCTGCTGCAGATTGGGTTATTCTTTTCTAAGAGCACAAAACCGTTAATTCAGCTCAGAGATGTATCAAGATAACTGCAGGTGCCTGAAGCTTCGATTTGAGTTGCAGGAGCACAAGCCCCAAGTGACAACTGCTTGATGTGGAGAGAAGAGTTTCACACTTGAGATTACTGATTGGGGAAAAATATTTTGATGCATTCAAGTATACACAGAACTGTACAGGCAGAAAAAAAAATATCAAAGTATGAAAAGTTAACCAGAAATGTTACTGGTGTGAGATGATTCTAGCTAGGCACTCGATTTCTCATGATTTTTTTTTTTATTTTTAAACTTGACCATAATTTCTAAATAACCTAATAACCTCCACCTCTTTTTCTTACAGCTACTACTTTCTACATTTTGGTTTGTTTGTTTGTTTGTTTTTTAGTGGGGGTTATTCTTTAATCTTTAATTTGCAGAAATGTCCTTGATTGTACTCAGAGCTGTATGGGCACAATGTTTCAGATGAGGTCCAGTGAGGACAGTGACTCTTTAAGTTCTATCACTTCTCTATGAAAGGGTTGTTTGTTCCACAGTCTTGCACTTAGGAAAGCAAATAGTGAGGTAATGTTATAGTACAGAGAATGAGTACAGAGAGATCTAAGGTAAAAATTAGTTATGTGGCTGCTGAAAACTTAAGGAGAGCTGGACGCAAATCCAGTGAATCCTACAAATGAAAAATTTCTAATCACAGTGAAAAATACATGTTCCAGTATTCCAAGGTGGTGCTGCTCATAGTTCTTAATTATTGTCCTTCATCAAGCTAATCAGGCTGAAGACAAATATCTTATAACACAAATGATTATCACTCTCAATAGTAACAGGCATTGAATGAACCTAGAAGTTGATTCAATAACCTCTACATTAATGTCTGCTTTTATACTTTAGTGATTTATTTATTAGAGAAACAGAGCACATGAGTGATGTATGAAGGGCTACTGAGTGATTAAAAAGACTTAATCTTGGACTGAGTATTTTTTCTAACTGAATACTCGCAATGGAGTAAAGCCCATACATATGAGTTTTGAATAGATTCATTCCATATGGTTTGCAAAGAATAACAAGATAGTTACAACTTTTGTATGCTAGTGGACTCAGATTGAAGGAGGTCACTTACATTAGGAAAAGCTATGAATAACTTTATTAATCCTGTTAGCCACCAACCTTCCAGCCTGAATTTTTCATTAATCAGTACTTGTTTGTTTGTTTGGGGGTTTTTTTGGTTTTGTTTTTTTTTTTTTAATTCTTTTACTTTCAGTTATTTTTTCATTATTTTCAATTAGTTTCAGTTAACAGGTCAATGATAGAATCTTTATTTTTCTATGAAGTATCAGGATTTGTATCTTGTGCATTAAATAAAGAAAAGAGCAGAAAGGGAAAAAAAAATAAATAAAATTGCATATTACAAGTGCAAAAAGATACCTTCTAGAATTCTACAGACAACTTGAGTTTTATTTTCTTGACTTCTGAATCATGTTTCTTAAAATCTGTTTTTAATGCAGGCTTCTATGTGTAGCTATTTGTAAAGCAAAAGGTTTATGGTCATCTGTGTTTTAAGATACAATATTATTGTTCTTTGCAAGGAATTCACCTCTATAGCAACTCCATCTAATTTAATAAGCCATTAAATATTCTTAATTAATTGTACTTCTGCTTTCTGTATCTTATGTGGGCTTTATTTGATATAAGTGTATTTCCTAATGATGCAAAAGAGAGTTTTATTAGGTGAGAAATGGGGCTTAACAAACCACCTTATTTTATTTAAATGGACAAAACCCTATGTATATCACCTATGGCGAATACAGCTATGATAGAAATCAGCTTTGATCCTGATCTGTGTGTTCCTGAATATTTGTGTTCCTGCATCCAGCTCCCATCTGCCACTGGTTCCAGGAGGTCCAGGACATTCCCAGGGCTGCCTTGTAGCCTCGGTGGCGGCCTGAATGTTACACTCTGTGTGCGTGTGTGTGTCTGTGTGTGTGTTAGTGTGTCTGTGTGTGTGTGTCTGTGTGTGTGTGTGTGGCCAACCCATAAGTCTCTATCTGTCTTATTCTCTTTTCCTTTCTGGGAGGGAAGAGGGGTTAGTAGAGATCTCCCATTCGTTTAATTGCCAGCCCAACATTAAATCTTGACATTAACACAGCAATCACAAATTAATTTCTTCCTAGATGTTGAGTAAAATGAGCTTTATCACCCCACCCACACAGCAGAACTTCTTTCCAGCTGTCTAGCATATAACTCTTCAGTACCTTTGAATGAAGAATCCTACCCCTACAGTAGTTTAGAATACCTGAATGCTGATTGTCCTTTGACAGAATAAAGTTGATAGAAAGACTCAAAACACTCTTAAACACTCATCTACCCCTCAAATAATAGCATTTAAAAAATAAAAAAGAAACCATAATCAGGTGCTTTATACTGTAGGAGGAAATACTGTCACATGGTGCGACTGCAATTCATGTCTCTTCCATCTGGCATAGATTTTCATGAGCTTCAACAGATGTATCACAGTAAGTCAAGACAGGACAACCTATAGCACAGCAGTAGTTTGATGCACACATTTGTGTCTAAGCATATTTTAAACTGTTCAATATATAGGTTATTGAAAGCTAGTTTCCATATTTGTTTAAACCTCATTCTGAAATCAGATATTCTGAATTTAACTGAAATCAAATTCTTTCACAAACTGGGAATTTTAGAGTCCTCAAAGGGTTTTGATATCCTTTCTGGGTTCCTACCCTCACCCTATTAGATCTGCATACTTATTCCTAAATGCAGATTTCTCTCTTCCTCATGAGCAGAAGGTTTAAAAAAGGGAAGAGCTTATGCCTGATAATTTTCAGACAATTTGTATCCTTGCCCATCTTCTTTGTAGGTACAGGAGCTGTATAACTAGGAAGGAAACTTAAGATAAGCCATGATCTTTCTCTAGACATCCTAATCTTCTTTGAAGCCATTTAGTGATAAAGAAATTAAATTAAGTAGGTTATCTATCAGAAAAGGCATTCTTATTTTCCCCACACATATGTGTGTATGCAATGTTTCAGTGCTGTGTTACAAGGACTGGCTTTTGATAGATCTTTCCTAACCTATCCAGTGTGTTTATCCACTATAGTTAGTGAAATCCAAGTAGCATTTCCAAACTGCTTTTTGTGTAGATCTGCACAATAGATAACAGTGGACTAAGATAAGATTTTTTCAGAAAATGTACCAAGTACCAAGACTGCTTCCTTTTAGCTTACCTAGTACATCTCCATTTCTCACGTGTCCATTGCCAATTATATTTCAACAGTCACTCGGAGCAGGACAGTCTGGCAGAAATCTGCATTTCATTTACAATCTACATGCTAAATATTTATCAATTTTTTCAGCATTAAGCTGGTCCTACTTACTCTTAAATCTACTGTCCCTCTACATCATCATTTCAGTCAAACTATGCTAATGATAATGATTAACAGTGTGTGAAATCAAATGCAGACTTTAAATACCTGTAACTCATCTGGTTAGAACTGCTCAGTTCATATCTTATGTGTTTTGAATTGCTAAAGACATGCTGTCTCTCTAAAGATCAGGAACTACTGTTGTCAAAGAGCAAGAAATCTGCTATTTCTGATTGTGACTTAAAGGACCATTTGTGGTCAATTACTATCACAGTTTCTGATATGCATATGCAATTCATAGAATCACAAAATCATAAAATCATTTAGGTTGGAAAATACTTTTAAGGTCATCAAGTCCAACAGTTAACATAGAACACTGCCAAGTCCACCACTAAACCATGTCCCAAACTACCACATCTACACGTCTTTTAAATACTGGCAGAGATGGAGACTGCACCACTTCTTAGGCAGCCTGTGCCAGTGCCTGACAACCCTGTCAATAAAGAAACTTTTCCTAATATCCAACCTAAATGTCCCCCAACACAACTTGAGGCCATTTCCTCTTGTCCTATCACTTGTTATTTGGGAGAAGAGACCAACACCCACCTTGCTATAACCTCCTTTGAAGTATTTGTGGAGAGCGACAAGGTCTCCCATCAGCCTCATTTTTTCCAGACTAAACATCCCCAGTTCCCTCAGCTGCCCCTCATAAGACTTGTTCTCTAGACTCTTCACTAGCTTTGTTGTCCTTCTCTGGACACGCTCTGGAACCTCAATGTCTTTCTTGTAGTGAGGGTCCCAAAACTGAACACATTATTTGAAGTGTGGCCTCATGAGTGCCGAGTACAGGGGGACAATCAACTCCTGCTGGCCACACTATGATATAAGCCAGGATGCTGTTGGCCTACTTGGCCACCTGGGCACACTGCTGGCTCATGTTCATCCAGGACCAAGGTCCTTTGACACTAGGCAGCTTTACAGCCACTCTTCCTGAAGCCTGTAGCATTGCATAGGGTTGTTGTGATCCAAGTGCAGGACTTGGCACTTGGCCACTTGGCCTTGGCTGATTGATCCAGCCTGTCCAGATCCCCCTGGATAGCCTTCCTACCCTCAGACAGATCAGCACTCCCACCCTACTTGGTGTCATCTGCAAACCTACTGTCATCTGCAAACCACTTGATGCCCTTGTCCAGGATATTGATAAAGACATTAAAGAAAACTGGCCCCAATACTGAGCCCTGGGGAACACCACTTGTGACTGGATGTCACCTGGATTTGACTTGATTCTCCACAACTCTTTGGGCCCAGCTATCCAGCCATTTTTTTACCCAGCGAAGTGTACACTCATCCAAGACATGAGCAGATAGTCTCTCCAGGGCAATGCTGTGGGAATCGGTGCTTACTGAAGTCTAGTTAGACAGCACCCACAGCCTTTTCCTCATCCACTAAGCAGGTCACCTTGTCATAGAAAGAGATCAGGTTTGTCAAGCAGGACCTGCATTTCATAAACTCATGCTTACTGGACCTGATCGCCTTGCTGTCCTGCATGTTCTGCCTGATGGCGTCAAGATGATCTGTTCCATAATCTTCTCTGGCGCCGAGTTCAGCCTGACAGGTCTGTAGTTCTCTGGATCCTCCTTCAGGCCCACTATTTATTCCTGCCCTATTATGTCCCTCACTTTGAAAATCTAGCCCCAAGTCTCCTGATAGAGTGATGTAAATATAATTTTAGCATGCAATCCAGTAGCTGAGCAAGAATAAAAAACATTTAGGCCACTGTAGCATAAGGAAAAAGCTTTTAGAAAAATTGACCTCTAATTGTTTAGTGCTAGAAGTTTGTCTTAAAATTTAGCTTGAATTTTCTAACTTCAGAACTGAAAAAATCCAATATGAGGTAACTGAAAGAAAAAAAAAAGCTTCTTCACATTCAGGTTTTACACTAGCAAATATAGTTACTATATTTCTTTACTGTTAACATTATTTGTATAAATATACCTGTAGGAGTTCTGGCCTGGTGCTGTCATCTACCAGGTATAAACTATCCTTACAAACATGTCGATTATAAACTGTAGTAAACACAAATAAACTATTTTCTATTAAATTAACTGCCTTTTACTCATCTTCAGGACATCTACTCAAAGAAAGTAAGATATTTTAACAACTGGAGTTAATAACAGGCCTTAAATTATTACCTTCTGATTAATTTTTATATGGAAAAGGAAAATTTGGAAGTAACTGACCTTAAAGTGGTAAAACCATTTCTGCTACAGATGATATTGTAAATGAAATTCCATTATAATGAGGGTAATGTAGCAACTATAGTAATTACATTACATTGTCAAAAGGTCTGATTTGGAATATTTACAATTACTGAATGCCATAGTGAAACAAATGGAACTCTTTATTTCTATTGAGGTAGTATCTGAATTGCTACTAAGCATTTCCTCAGTGAAGATACTTTCTAAATGATGTTAGGTGTAAATATTCCTATTTAAGCTCCAGAATAGTTTTTGCACAGCAGCCACATTCGAACTTCCTGGTACAGTTGCCTGCTGCATGCCAGTAAAGAAACAGCCCTGAGGAAAAAGTGAAGTGTTTCTTCATCAGGGTGGGTGAAGAAGAAATCGTCGTCTTTTACAGTGATGATGGGAATCAGCTGGAGTCCTGCCCTGATAGAGAGTGCTCTGAGTCACACCTGGTTTTCCCCGAGACATCAGCACAGATCTCCTATGGGGTTTTCTGTTTATTTTTTTCTCCACTGAATACCCTTTAAAAAGCTTTCAAGAATAAAACCTTCACAGAATAATGCTTTTGAAAGGCAATGGGAGAGCCCATGAGTAAATTGGGTTTCTGATGTGATATATAACAATAATATATAATAATAATTACAACAATAATATATAATAAATACAATAAATATAATAAATACAATAAAAGACCCTTCTATATATGTGTAATTTTTAATTTTTAGATTGGCCTCCCATATTTAAACTGTACATAAAAGAAAAAAAGGAAATAAATAGCACAATCTGAATTTTGTTTATCCTTTAGTCATTTAAATTTTAAAATAATCTTAAATTATCTTTAGGGAGAGTAACTACTTGAAATTATATGTTATTCTCTCAAATCAAACAGCCAAACAGAAATGTTTCCAGTTAGGGCATTTTGAGTTTATACTCTCCCCTAAACAGTGGGTATAAGTACTAACCAGAGTACTTTGAGAAGCTAATATGTGCAGCCTAAGTAGACATTGGCATTTCAACATAAATAATTGTTGTGAAAAGCAATGAAAAACTCCAGTGCATGTGTGTCTACTTTTGTTGTAAACAACTTACAGAGGTTTATGACACTTGCATTTTATCAAGGCTCTTGGAGTCTGAAACTGTTGGGCTAGTAGCAGTAGAAGGAAATATTTTATCTTCCTGGATAGAAGCAAATGTCTGGAATGTTAGCAGGACATGGGCTCACTTCACAGTTTTCCAAAGGAACAAGGTTTACTGCCTCATCCTAAGCCTCAGCAACTATAAAACCAGGATTACAAGTTGAGGAACTGTCTGCTTTCCCACCATGCACAGCAATGTTTTTGGAGAGTGGTTATGAGAGGGCAGTGTAGAACATCTCAGAGACAGGATTCTTGTGCAGCATAGATTTAAATAGAGGCCAGCACTGGAAAATCTCCTTCTCAGGAAAGTACTAATGATTTGGATAGGGCTAATTTCTTTTGAAAGGGAAAGAAGAAAGACATCAGACACCCCATTAAAATATTCAAATCTTGGATTATTTGCCTGTGAGGTGCCATTCTGGCAGTCAGGCTTTGAAGAGGACTGACTTCCACAGAAAAGTGACAGTGCACAACACAAAGTTTAACAGAGGAATGAGCACCAAAACATCTCACTGTGTGTTCTTGATTCAAGACCTTTGGTCTTTTTCCACAGTGATCCACGTTCTCTTATTGCAATCACAGAATCATAGAATC
>VZRW01011366.1:206477-221423 GCA_013398125.1 Aegotheles bennettii | reverse complement strand
TCTGTGATTCTGTGATTGTGATCCCGTTTGGCGTTTCATACCTGCATCCCTGTGCAAAGCTAAAAATCATTACTGAAAAAAGGTATATCTAAGTTTCTGCAGACAAGGAAGTCAATGGTGAGGTAAGCTTTGAATGTAGATTATGCTAAATATTCGACACTAAATTTGTCTTGGCACTGTGCAGTAAAAGCAGGCTTGGGCAAATTATCCTGGTGAAAACAGAATCAGGTGCCTGTGCAATAAAGCTGCACTCCCGTAATCACATTAAGCTGAGCAAGTGTGGATTGATTCCAAAAGAAATGGACTGACTTATACACCCGGCCATGTGTTTCACAGAATCACAGAATCCCAGAATTCTAGGGTTGGAAGGGACCTCAAAAGCTCATCCAGTCCAACCCCCCTGCCAGAGCAGGGTCACCTAGAGTCCATCACACAGGAACGCATCCAGGTGGGGTTTGAATGTCTCCAGCCAAGGAGACTCCACAGCCTCTCTGGGCAGCCTGGTCCAGTGCTCTGGCACTCTCACAGGAAAGAAGCTCTTCCTGAGATTCACATGGAACCTCCTGTGCTCCAGTTTGCATCCATTGCCCCTTGTCCTATCATTGGTCAGCACTGTAAAAAGCTTGGCTCCATCGTCCTGACCCTCACCCTTTCCATATTTGTAACCATGGATGAGGTCACCCCTCAGTCTCCTTTTCTCCAAGCTAAAGAGCCCCAGCTCCCTCAGCCTTTCCTCATAAGGGAGATGTTCCACTGCCTTCATCACCTTTGTGGCTCTGCGCTGGACTCTCTCAAGCAGTTCCCTGTCCTTCTTGAACTGTGGGGCCCAGAACTGGACACAATACTCCAGATGTGGCCTCACCAAGGCAGAATAGAGGGGGAGGAGAACCTCTCTTGACCTACTGACCACCCCCTTTCTAATGCACCCCAGGATGCCATTGGCCTTCTTGGCCACAAGGGCACATTGCTGGCTCATGGTCATCCTCCTGTCCACCAGGACCCCCAGGTCCCTTTCTCCTACACTGCTCTCCAGCAGGTCAGCCCCCAGCCTGTACTGGTGCATGGTGTTTCTGGCCCTTTCTGCAGCCAGTGCTTGCGTGGCCACGTGGCACTGTCTAGCTGGAAGCCAAAGTGAGTGGGAAAAAGGCAGCTTTCTGTTAGACCTGGCTGTGGTTTTTTGTAGAAGTCGGTGCCACAGCTCACTGCTCTTTGCAAACCACCAGCTCTGCTGTGCCTGTGTGAGCACTCCCTGATCTCCTTTGGGCAACATCAGTCTCAGGAACAGCAGGACTCTCGAGTACAGCCTCAGTTGAAGGTAGTATCATCAGTTTAAATGCTACAGCAGTTGTTCTGCTCAGGATATTAACTAACAGCAAATATTTTCAGGTTTCAGAGGAGGATTGAGCAGGATTCAGAGGAGCGTGCAGGTCAGGCCCATTGAAGAACAAATATCCACTGTCTCAATAAAACCAATTCTGCTTGTAACAGCCTCTAGAGAGCATTCACATGAACGGTGGGAGCTGTGAGAGATGTGCAGTTATTAAAAGCAGTTACATACTGGGTCCAACTAGGTCTGAAGAGTTAAATCTAGCTGCAGCTCCTGTGATCCTCCTCCGAAGGCAGCCTGGAAAGCAGCATTGCCCATGGACTTTGAAGGATAGCAAGGTAAATTCAAACATAAGGCAGCACAGGACAGAAAGAGCAGATCATGTGGCTGGCCTGAGATGGGATACGCCCCGAGGCAGTTGTTTCCACCAGAATTGCAGCAGTAATGGATAGTCATAGCATCACTCTTTTCCCATGAGCCTGGGGGAAGCAAACTTCCCTCCTTCTGCCTATGAGTTCATGAGAAGGCTTCCCCTTCAGCTTTCTATCAAAAGAAAGGAATATATAAACAGAAAAGTGAAAGGTCAACAAAATAATTCCATTTAAATCTTGCAATAATGTCACTGCCCAAATAACAGCCAGCTAAATGGCTACCACTGTGCAAAATAAAGGCAGAATTTGGTTTATTATCTCTCAGTAATATGAGAAGTTAACTGTAACACAGTTCCACGATGTATTTAGAGTTACTCCTCTTGCTTTGTGACCAGAAGTGAGAATTTGTTTAAAAAATTATGCGAGGGGCTAAAATCTGTGCAGATCATTCCATCTCTGCTTTGATGAAAACAAGAAAAACAAAGGTAAGTGGGAAATTTCTACTCTCTGTTAGAGCATGGCCATGAAGATGTTGCCCAGGGTTTGTCTTTTCAGCAGATAGGAATTGTAGGGAGGGAAGGAGCTGGGACCACACCGCTGGGGAGCAGGGAATTTCTTAAAGCAACTTTGCTACCAGCAAAGAAAATTCTGAGGAAGAGGGGAAGAAGAGATGGGCAAGGCTGTGCTGCAGGTTGGACTGCTCTGAGGAAAGCAAAGGAGGGATGAGGGTGTCCTGACTGACTCAGCCTGGAAAAAGTCGAGTTCGTGATGCTGCTGCTATCACTGATTTGAAGGAATTTGCACAGTCACAAAGGTTTTCCTCAGAAGCAGAAGGAGCAGTGGGTGTACAGCTGTAGATTATACAGTTATGTGATCTGGCACATTTTAAATACTTAAGTAGAGAAGCGAAGAAGTGTTTATCTCTTCTTAAACATTTATCTCTTCCCTTTCAATCATTTCCCAGAACTCGGCCTGAATTGTTGAAACCAGGTTGGTTCTCATGTCTTCTCTTGTCCTCTCCCTTTTGCCTCTGTCCCCTCAAACTATAACAGTTGGGTTGCTCCACAGGCATCCTTCAAACACCCGTCCCGTGCAAACAGAGAGCCCTTTGTTAGGCACCAGTGGGGTAGGGCTAAATGTCATAACTTGCACTGCGTCCTTGGGCAAGAGCATAAAAAAGGTCTTTTAATCTCCCTGGCTTTATTTTGAATAGCAAACAACATAATAAGTAGGTGGAAGTGGCTTTTCATCTCGGGAGCTGCAAGGGGGTGAGATAATTTTAGAGATGGGGTGCTCACAGACTGCACTGCTTACGGGCACAAATGCCACTGTTATGGGTCAGGAGCAAGGGAGTCTGTTTTTCTGAGTTACAAGGAGTGGTTGTAGGGTTTTTTCTTCATCTGTTGTCTAGCTTGGCCTCTCCGTGATTTTGAAATGGATTTATTTGATACAAATCATAAAGAGAGCTTTTGTCTGCCCGCAGTTGCTATTTCAAGAGACGGAATGGCCTGGAGCTGTTGAGAAACAGGGCAGCCAGCACTAGGGAAACAGTCCTATTAAATTACCCCTGCTTAGGTGTATTTCCTCACTGGTGCTGGGGTTGAGTAGATCTGTGCTGTGTTTGGAGGAGCATGCCGAGGCTGTGCTCAAAACCAGACTTGTTTTCTGCATCTCTAAAGAGCCCTGAGTGCAGCCAAGGTGCCCTCGGGGGGACTTTGTCGGGGAAGATTCCGTTTCACTGGTGTTACTTGAGATGTTCCACAGCCTCCAGCTGCCATGCTCTGCATAGACCCCACGGTCATACCTGTGAGGCCCAAGAGAGGACAGATCTTGTGCCTGATCATGCAGGCCCATGTAGATGTCTTGGATAGCAGGAGAGGAGGGTGTTGCAGCAGCTGTCTCGTGCCCGGCGTGTTTGAGCACCCTGTGACTTAGCCCTTGGTTTGCTGAAGGGAACAGCCGGGGAACGCGCTGCTCTTCCCAAGTGCTCCTTCAAGCCCCTGGAGCCATTGCCAACGAGCACCATCTGCATCCCCATTTTTGGACATTTCTTGTCTCGCTTCCAATATTCCCTTGGCCACTATTGCCCGGTGTCCTCTGGACTTGGCTGAAAGCCATGACAACAGCCGCCTGCCCCTGGTAGGATGAACAGGGTACAAGGAGATACTGGTACCTTTCTGTTCCCTTCAATTTGCTTTACTACCCCTTTGCTTTGCCACAGCCATGATCTGGAGCTCTGTCTGCTCAATCTTCTCATGTGCACACCTTGAGATAGCCTGGGATCTTCCTAAATGGCGCAGCTTGACAGGAATCAACCAAAACCAAGCAGATCTTGTAACCAAGGTGAAGTAGCAGGTGAAGAGAAGTTTCTGAAGCATCTCTTCTCAATGGAAAGCCTATCAGAGGACAGGAGGAGAGCATTTGTCAGGAGAACTTGAAATTTAGGTATGGGTATGTGCAAAACTGCAGTGGCAGGAGGCAAGACTTCATGGGGGGAGGCATTAGCCAGGAGCTCTTCATTTTCTTGAAGAAAAGTTAATTTTCTTCTTTCCAAGGTTCTTTGAAAAGAAGGGAAGTTAAACACTTCCCAAAATAGTGGAGTTATCCTTTTGTTCTCCCTTTCCATACAACAAAGACTTTTCTCTTAAGCTTTTCCAGTCGTGCCAGGTGTGATGATACCTAGAATCAATTTCTTGGATCCTTGTTGCAAAGCAATAGTTTCAACTGTGCAAGAACTATTTGAAACTAAACATAAGTAACTATTTAAAAATAAAACCATATCTGCATCTGAAGTAAGTGTCCAGCCAAACAGAAAGTGTTCCTTGACCAACAATGAGCTTGTAAATGTAAATAATGTCCAACTGTTGCTTCCTTTTTCCTTCTCAATAGCTCTGAAGGCTTATGCTGCTTTCCATCCAAGCTATGGCCAAATTGCACGGCTCTGTTTTCATGTGACAACGTTTTCAGAAGCGTGTAGCACTGGAGATAATTTAATCACCTTGGTAAATAATAATTATGCTTAAAACTCAGGAAAATCACAGTGTGATTGTGTCTGGTATTCCAAAAATTAACCTTTTGCTGAGCGAAGGAGGTGAATGGGAAGTACTGGAAGAGTAAGGAGGTGATAAGGAAGAGCTGAAATGTGAAACATTTCCTCCTAGTTTCCAGTAATTATCATTTATATTGCCGCAGAAGACCTATTTTTTTGTTGTTGGGTCTGTTCTCTTCTATAGTTTGGACAAAGAAACTGTGGAATTGGTTTAAAATACTTCTCAGGAAACTGCTGTTGGAAAATGTAATCTTTCTACAGCCTTCTCTTCAGCTTCAGTTGTAATAAGATTGAGGGTATAAATATAAATATAGATATAAATATAAATATAAATATAAATATAAATATAAATATAAATATAAATATAGGAGGCTCATTTGTGCTTCTGCTATCTCATCCCAAATTCTGAAGATTAGACTTTGTGCCCTATAATCCTGCTAGTCTGTAGAGAAAAAGAGACTCTGGATCAAAATAGTGGACTTTTAATAAAAATCCACCTAGAACAGAGCTCGTGTTAGCATTGCCATTGATCAAGCAACCGTCACCTTTTCCCTTCAAGCTAAGATTTGAAATAGAAGTGAAGGAAAAGAAGTGGCTTACTGAAATATCACTGCTGTTTCTCCAGCCTGGAGGTAGCTGGGTGATCCAAGGGCCACGTGCTGGTTTGTTTCATTCTAGAGTTGTAAGTCCTAACATGTTTTAATATTTCCAGTCCTAAGAGAGTATACAGAATCACAGAATCCCAGAATCACAGAATCCCAGAATCCTAGGGGTTGGAAGGGACCTTGAAAGCTCATCCAGTCCACCCCCCCTGCCAGAGCAGGGTCACCCAGAGTCCATCACACAGGAACGCATCCAGGCGGGGTTTGAATGTCTCCAGCCAAGGAGACTCCACAACCTCTCTGGGCAGCCTGGTCCAGTGCTCTGGCACTCTCACAGGAAAGAAGTTCTTCCTGAGATTCACATGGAACCTCCTGTGCTCCAGTTTGCATCCATTGCCCCTTGTCCTATCATTGGACGTCACTGTAAAAAGCTTGGCTCCATCATCCTGACCNGACCTACTGACCACCCCCTTTCTAATGCACCCCAGGATGCCATTGGCCTTCTTGGCCACCAGGGCACATTGATGGCTCATGGTCATCCTCCTGTCCACCAGGACCCCCAGGTCCCTTTCTCCCACACTGCTCTCCAGCAGGTCAGCCCCCAGCCTGTGCTGGTGCATGGGGTTGTTCTTATATATAATTGATATTATATTAATAGAATTGATCTTGTATTAATATCTGAAGATACAGTGAGGCTTTGTATAGCAGTAGCTGCCACACAAACTCAGAATAAGATATGGATTGACTCTCTGAGAGTTTTAAAACAAGCAAAAGCAAAATGAAGCTGCACTGGATAGTAAGAAGATGACATGGATTATCAATGTGCACCAGTTTTTATTAAGACATAAATCCCTGTCCTACTTTTTCCCCTTCTTTTTCATCTTCAGAAATACTCGAGAGCAGCTGTGGATTGGCTAATTGGGATAGATTTTTCTCTCAGTCCTTCCAAGGATTGTTGCTATGACCTGTTCTGAGGCAACACGATAGCACGAGACACCAGTTATTTTTTTCAGGCTTTGATTTCACAGTGCTTTCTGAGGGTTGGCCAAGAGATGACATACTTAACGTGTCTTCACTGGGATTACAGCTCTGTCCTGGCAGCTAGAAAGTTCTGTGTCTGTGTGAGAATTTGTATAACACTGATAGCGTGCACATTGGGATTGTTTTCCATCCACAGAAACACTCGGATGGTAGGACTGGGATTTTAACAGGTGGCTTCTCTTCAGCTGGACAAGAAGATGGTGTGTCATTCCTGGTGTGTCTGTCAGTTAAACAAGTGCTAAAAGGAATCAAGTTTGTGTACCTGTTGTTGGAGTGTGAATCCTCAGAGGTGTTTGGCTGTCTAATTCCCATTGATTTTAATGCAAATCAAGTATAGATATGTCCCTTGTGAGCCTTTGTCATTGTCATAGAATCATACAATAGAATCATAGAATCATTCTGGTTGGAAGGGACCTCCAGGGCCATCAAGTCCAACCTTTATCCCATCATATTCCTGACCATTAGACCATCAGACCATGGCCTCAAGTGCCTCATCAACCCCTTTTTTGAACACCCCCAGGGACAGTGACTCCACCACCTCCCTGGGCAGCCCATTCCAGTGCCCAACCCCCCTCCCAGTAAAGAACTTCTTCCTAATCTCCAACCTAAACTTCCCCAGGCTTCTTGGTTGCCTGCCTTCCTAAAATACCCGAGTGCTGTATTATGATGATCACTTCTTCCACCAGACTGAGTTCAGAAGA
The DNA here is from genome assembly GCA_013398125.1 of Aegotheles bennettii. Lineage (NCBI taxonomy): Eukaryota > Metazoa > Chordata > Aves > Caprimulgiformes > Aegothelidae > Aegotheles > Aegotheles bennettii. The sequence goes on along the minus strand of VZRW01011366.1, from coordinate 214,332 downwards.
AGAAGGTCATGGCTGTGGTTGTGAAACCCCCAGCATCTCATGGGACAAATCACAGCTTCCCGATGAAGTGTTCTACAGAACTGTGGTTTGTAGCTATTGAATTCTCCTTTTTCTCTTGTAGCCCTTTCATCCCATGGTGAATTTGGAGTGCTCCAGAGATTTCCGACCGTTTCTGTGTGCCCTCTATGCTCCCGTGTGCATGGAGTACGGCCGGGTCACCCTCCCTTGCCGCAGACTCTGTCAAAGAGCTTACAGCGAGTGCTCCAAGCTCATGGAGATGTTTGGGGTCTCTTGGCCTGAGGATATGGAGTGCACCAGGTGAGCAAATCTGTTTGGGTTTGTTTATTTTTTTCAGAATCCCAGGATAAAATTTAAGTCTGATTTTGGGTGTTTTATGACCTGAAACAGACGTTTTAAATGTGTTCCATTACAAATGCCCTTATTTTCCCTTCCATTTGTGTAACAGCCTGTTTCCTGGGGTGGAAACTGAGTTCATATTTCTATCATCTGCCCGAAACATAAATTGAAACTTTCTGTGGGTGTTTACTGTGAACTGCACATGTATATTCTTAAATCAATGAATATACCTGTCTATTTTTCTGCTTCTTTGTCATTTGTGCTGACCTGCTTTTGTCTGCTGTGTTGAAGTTTAATAAGTGTTACTGCTGTAAACTTCTCTGAGAGTTATAGAGATTAAGAGTTGAGAGTTAAGAGATTGAGAGTTAAGAGATTAATAATCTCTTCTTCTGAAGGGGGAGCTGGGTGTTTTTGATGAGTGTATCAAATCTCAAAGCTCTGTTTTCGGAGCATCTACCTCTTGTTGAGCTTGTGTGCAAACTGATGTTTTCAGCTTTCCATTACAGAAATAACTTTATAGAAAAATATTCCGTGATATTCCAATCTATTTGAAAGAGAATGTGCATGAAATTGAAAACAATAGCTTTATGCTTTATTTTTTTTTTATGAGGGACTCCAAGAGCTAGTAAAATACAAGAGCACAAACAGAAAGAAACAGTGAAATACAACTAAAACTTCTTTTAGGAATAAATAAGTCAGAGGATGCTTTTAGGTCCTGATAATCTGGATCAAAGATGGCTGTAACTCTGTACCCAAACAGATGCTGGGGCCCTTTAGGTCCTCCCATCTCCTCAGTAATGCCCAGGTAGTGAAATTTCAAAACCAGAGCTAAAACTTTGCTAGTGTTGTATTAGTGCCATTGTGGCAGAACTGTGGCACAGGAACAGACATACTTAGCTTATGCTGTGCTTGCTGAAGTGATAACATCTCCAGCTGCTCTTAGCTTCCAGTCAAAGCTTTACTTAATTAAAGAAATGACATTATTTCATCATCATTTCAATTTATTAATGCTAGTAGCAATGCTAGGTTGGATTTTGAGTCCAAGTAGCTCACCATCCTGTCTGATAGCAGCTGGTACAGTTGTTTAAGGAAAGGTTTTAAAATGTTCTATAAAATCATGCTTCCTAGGGCACATGCTTCCTAAATTCACAGACTTCCTAAGATGGATTTTGTACCCTCACTTTTATGCTTAAAGTTCCAATGGGCCCCTTGTCCATTTATTTCTCTGGTTTATTTTTGGACATGCTAATCAGTTTCAACACCCACTGCATTCTGGAACAGTGAGTTCTGGAAGTTACTTATACATAGTGCAGTATTTCATGGATTACCCATGATTTGGGTTGTTTTGTTTTCACTCCAATTAGTGTGTCGTAGGTCAGCCATGTAAATAAGGTTACGAGTCTTTGTAAAGTACGTGTATATTCCTTGTAAATAATTCTTTTCTTACTTTTTAGATTCCCAGATTGTGATGAGCCATATCCTCGTCTTGTTGACCTCAGTTTAGCTGGGGAGCCCACAGAAGAGGCCCCAATGGCAGTACAGAGGGATTATGGTTTTTGGTGTCCTCGGGAGTTGAAAATAGACCCTGAGCTGGGTTACTCTTTCCTGAGGGTACGGGACTGTTCCCCTCCTTGCCCAAACATGTACTTTCGGCGTGAAGAGCTCTCCTTTGCTCGCTACTTCATCGGAGTGATCTCCATCGTCTGCCTCTCGGCTACCTTGTTTACTTTTTTAACTTTCCTGATCGATGTCACGAGATTTCGCTACCCAGAAAGACCGATCATATTTTACGCTGTCTGTTACATGATGGTGTCATTAATTTTCTTCATTGGCTTTCTGCTCGAAGACCGAGTAGCGTGTAACGCATCTAGCCCTGCCCAGTACAAGGCTTCCACAGTGACACAGGGCTCTCACAACAAAGCTTGCACCATGCTCTTCATGGTGCTCTATTTCTTTACCATGGCTGGCAGTGTTTGGTGGGTCATCCTTACCATCACCTGGTTCTTGGCAGCGGTGCCAAAGTGGGGCAGTGAAGCAATCGAGAAGAAAGCGTTGCTTTTCCACGCCAGTGCCTGGGGCATTCCAGGAACTCTAACCATCATCCTCTTAGCAATGAATAAAATTGAAGGTGACAATATTAGCGGCGTATGTTTTGTTGGCCTCTATGATGTGGATGCATTGAGATACTTTGTACTTGCACCTCTCTGCCTGTATGTTGTTGTTGGAGTTTCCCTCCTGCTAGCTGGCATTATCTCCCTCAATCGGGTTCGCATTGAAATCCCATTAGAAAAAGAGAACCAGGACAAACTAGTGAAGTTCATGATCCGGATTGGCGTGTTCAGTGTTCTGTACCTCGTGCCACTGTTGGTTGTAATTGGCTGCTATTTCTATGAGCAGGCTTATCGAGGTGTGTGGGAGACGACGTGGATTCAAGAACGCTGCAGAGAATATCACATCCCGTGTCCCTATCAGGTGAGGAAACCACTATGACATATTCAGGGGTGCAGAAAATGGATGTTGAGGTGGTGTGTGAAGACTTACTTGTCGTGCCTAACTGAAAGTGCTGCTGTTCCTTCAGGGGGGAGGTTCATGCCATGCTCAAATGATTTGGATGATGCATCAGGTCTTCTGGAAGATTTGATAATACTGGAAAATTGGAGGCTTGCATCAGCTGCTTGGTGTTTTTTTGTGGAGTTTCTGGGCTGTATGGGACCTATAAGGGATGTAAAGATGCTATTTTAAACCACCTTCAAGAGCAGGACTCAACGAGTTTATTTTTTGTCAGTAGAGATGTGTTAGAGGTTTTGCTCTGAAGGAATTTTGGCGTTGAGACCAAGTTGTCATCAGCATGATTAGAGCTTTTTCTAGTTTTTGTTGTTCATCTGTAGCAGTGTTGTTGCCTCGATTAGCCTAGAGGATCTGTGCTTGTTTTAGAGCAGTCTAGGCATGTGTCAGAAACGTCTGTGTAAGATCTTACTTGAAGTGTCTTCTGAAGAAGATCAGAGCTTACAGCTCATCAGTTTTGTGATTTTGGGGAAGTTACACTTACCTGCTCTGTTTAATCGAGTTATCACAGGAACAGAAGCCTCTAAGAGCAGTAGATATCAAACTGGCTACTATTTACTTCAGTATTATGCTGGTGCAGTAGTAAAGAAGTATTAAGTAATTACTAATTAAGTCAGTATTAATTACTTGAAGCCTACTTTCCTTTTTCAGCCAAAGTGGTTTTGGAATGGTATTTCATAGATAATTTCTGCAACTTTATTTCAAGAAGGTCGTATAGCAAGCATCCCTTCGATAGCTGCACACCAGGGGTGTAGAAAAAGGTTAGTATTTTGGCTCTAAAGGAGTTAAATCACCAGCTGGATCATCAAAGCCCACATTTTAATGCAATAAGGTATCACTTAAAGGTTTGGCTTGGTCTATACAGCTTGATAATAATCCTTTTATTACCTTTTGGCCCTTTTTATTGTTTTCTCTGTTAGATTTTATTAGGGTGAAACTCTTCCCTCCCATCCAATGTGTGAGCATTTTTATGGCAGGAAATATCTTTCAGTGGGTGTGTTCAGTTTCATTTGCCTGATTGACTCTTCAATGCTGTCAGTTTTTAATACATTCAACTGACTGGTGCTTAAAAAGAGGGAATAAGATAGACACAAAGTTTCCTTTCAATTATTTTCAAATCCCCACCATATACCAATCTAAAATGTGTATAAGAATCTATAAAATTAGGATATTGCTTTCTCAGAATGTTGGACAAAACCTATTTTAATCCTGGCTAATGGAATAGCAAAAACATGTAGTAAAATGCTACTCAGATCTCTAGAAAACCATTAACGTAATGGCTCGGTGGGAGTCAAAAGAACAATAATGGTTTCATTCACATCAAATTGGGTTGAAGAACCTGTAGACTCTAGGGAGTGCTAGAAGGGTTTTTCTTTTAACCCATCCATCTTTTTTTTCTTAAACTAAACATGCTTCCCTAATGAAAGTATCCAGACTTATAATTGAAAGAGATTTCCAGAGCTGTGGGGAAAAGAAGTTTATCCTTTGATCGTGGTAGTAAAATTTATTATTAAATTAGGAGAAAATTTAAAGCTTTGTGGAGAGCATCACTCACTTGCAAAACAAGACCTTATTTTATCTAAGCCTTGACGTTATTGAACTTCATTTCAAATGTTTGAATATCAGTGTGTAAGATTAGACTGTCCTAAATCTGTAGTAGATTCCACAGTGGTCATAGGTTCTATGTGCAAAACTCACAGAGGAGTGTGGTGGTTGGGATTTGCTGCTTGCATTGCCACACTTTTTCTAACACCAGCAAACCTGAGGTTAAAAATCCATTAGCCCATTCAACCGTTACCTCATCTTTGCCATCAGAGGATGATGCCACAGTAACTCATTCTGTAAAATTGCTAATGGGGGAGTTTGAGTACGCAGCTGCTACAAGCATGGCTCCCCCCCTCCCTCCTGTGTGATGGCTTCACGCAGGAGGTACCATGGGGTTAATCATTTGCTGCAGGTTCTCCTGGCTGCTGCTGATGGCCTCACAGCTGGCATTCAAATAAAAAAAAAGACATCATGTTCTTCAAATACCTGAAAGGCTAAAAACTCCCTGGAAGACCCCAAAATAGAAGAAGCAACAAGATACTTGTATGCTTTGATCTTCATTTGTGGCTACCTGGATGTTCCTGGGGTCACCTGGCTACGTGTCATTATTATTTGTCAGAGCTTGGAGGCATCTGTTGCTTTCCTTGTGAAATAAATAATGTTTGCTACAAAGACAGGGAATCAGTATCCCGGTATTCCCTCTCTTTGAGGAGTAAGTGCAGGGCAAGATTGGACATTTCAGGTTGGCCATGAGGGACAATTCCTTCCCTGGGAGGGTGATTGGGGGTGGGAATGGGTTGCCCAGGGAGGTGGTGGAGTCCCCGTCCCTGGAGGTGTTCAAGAGGTGTCTGGATGTGGCGCTGGGTGCTGTGGGTGAGTGGGGATGGAGGTGGGGGTTGGGCTGGGGGAGCTTGAAGGTCTCTTCCAACCTCAATGATTTGATGATTCTGTGATTCTAAGAGCTCATGTTACCTTACCTTGCCCTCAGTGTCCTCTGCCCACCGTGTTTCTGGGATGGACTAGGAAGGAGGAGAAGGGTTTGTAAAAGCTGACAGGAGCTCTCTCCCCATGAGCACATCCTGGTCCTTCTGTAGCATCTTGGGCTGCTGCAGTTCAGGCAGTGGCTTCAGCAGGTAAAACAGGCAGCAGAGACCCCTCTCTTACCATGGCTGTGAGGGCACAGGTCAACCCCTCAAAGGTTGAATGGAGTGAGTATTGTTTCCTTGAGTGTCCTTTAGTAAGGGAAAAACAACTACTACATTGAGAGGTGAGGTTTATTTACAGTATATGCAATGGATCTAATGTGACTAAGAATTTCAGTTACATTTTCCCCCCTATAGGGGAAATGCATTGTTTTTGGGGATGTGGATTTAAAAGGGTGGCTCAGGGAGTTGTGTTTTGTATCAACCTGGGTAGATCTCTTAATTTAGTAAAAAACATCAAGGTTGCTATACTAGAGCACCCTTCTTTCAGTGGGAATAAAGGCAAATGGACTGAGGTGTTACCACAAGTAATTCTTTCTGTTGTTTCTGATGCTGGGACTGTTTGCAGGACCTGCAGTGCTGTAATCCTTTCAGTCACTATGAAGTCTCTGTGAAATATCTGCTCACGGTGGCCTGAAAATGTCTTGACCCACCCACCTCCAGTTTCACTGAGGTCAGGACAGTTTTCTTTTTCCAGAGAGGGAACAGTGCCTGTGTAATTTACTTTCAGCACAGTCATATGCAAACGAGGAGCTGAATTTTGGGTGGGTATCCCACTTCTCACTCATTGCCTCGAAAAATTAATTCATGCTTGGCCTCAAAAAAAAAAGATTAATGTTTTTGTGCAAGAGGAGTTCATGCAGTGGGAAATGAAATTAATATTCCCTAGCTATAGAACTTGGTACCCCTATCATAAACGTAGCATTTTAAATGAAGTGTGTTCATTAAACGTTCTTCAGGTCAGACTTTTATCTCATGCATAATCTTTTTAATGAGAGTATAGAGCATTTTTACATCAAGGCGAAATGCAGAAATGAAGGGGGAAAAAAAGCAGAGAAGCATGACACAGTCCAATCATAAAATAATCACGTCTAGTCATCTCTTTTGCTATGGTTGAGAGTAGATGCTTTGCTGCTCCTCCTTCTGCTTCTGTTTCTAACAGTGGTGGTTCTACCAATATCATATCATTGCTCAGAGGGCAGAGCCCTGGAACAGAGTTGGATTTTTGTAATGTTGGCTTCAGGGAGGGACATTTGGGGAAATAAGATTCTGCATGCTCCTATTGCTGGTCAGCGTGACTGTCATCATCATCTCACTAATAATTTGACCATTCTTAACAAGTTCTTGGTGCTGGCTTAGCTTTTTAGTCTGCAGTCCTGACCCAGTGGTTAGCTTTCAAAGCTTCTGTCTTTCTAAAAGCTAGAAGTGCCTTTCTACCAGACATCTCATCTCAGATGTGTCTGATGTAGGGTGAAAAGTAGGATAAAGGAAACAAAATTTGAAGTGCATTTATCTGCTTTTACATATCCTTGTCCTCCAGGCACCACGGTGTTTTGTTCTTTACAAGGACAGTGCCAAAGTTTTGTTCCTCTTGGAAATTTCAAAGGCAATCAAACTGAGACACAGTGACCTGCCCCAATCCATGAAAATACGTCTCAAAACTGGGATGAACTTGGCTACAAAGAGTGAAACAGATACTCAGCAAAGTCTGCCTCCAAAGCTGGTCGTATTGTACATTTCTCTTACGAAAAATGGGATTTCAAATGGTGGATACTTTAGTGCAGAGGAAAGGGAAGGGCTGCATCAAGCCAGGAATGCTAAAAAAGTGAATTAAAGTGGTAATTGTCTTCCCAAGATAAGGAAATGTGTCTGCTTGCTTGGGGTGGCAGAGTATGGTGGTGAAAGCTCTCTTTAGTCCCGTAATTGAACTGTGTAAGGTAGTTTAGGCCTGGAAAAGTTTATTGGGCTGAGCTACAGAATGACATTTCCTGCAAAGTAAAGAAAGTCCCGTGTTAAGATTCGTTTCTCTTAAATCCAAATGTAAATAGACTCTCTGCAGTTCTCACGAACGCCTCGGGGCTCGGCACTGCGCTGCTGGGAGAGACATCTCACTTAGATATTAAAGAGGAAAAAAAAGAAAGCTGAACTATTTCAAAGACACTTCCTGCCCTAGTGGGAGTCCTCGAGAAATGAAGCTGAGCAGTATGAATTATCTTTGCTTGTGATCTGATATTCATCATTTCCCGGATTAAAAGACCTCAGTGCTAACTTGCCAAGAGTGAAGGTTGTGCTCCCCGATTATTTTTCAGTATTATTTAGAGGAATGCAAGCAGGTGTGGGTAGCAGTTTGATTTCCTGCTGGTGTGATTTCCTGGGTTTGTATAGGAAACTCCTCTCCTCTCTTC
>VZRW01011366.1:175273-199820 GCA_013398125.1 Aegotheles bennettii | reverse complement strand
TGGTGGGAGGTGTCCCTGCCCATAGATGATCTTTAAGGTCCCTTCCCACCCAAACCAGTCTGGGATTTGGTGATTCTATAGTATTTCTGCCTATGGAAAATAAGAAATCTTTTATAAATGCCATGTTTGCTAAAACAGCTCTTTGTTTCTTCTCCCCTAGTTCTGTACTTTTGCTTTAAGTTGCAGTTTGACTTTTATTTGCAGAATTTCACTGCTCCCTTTGTTATGACTTCATCTCCATCGATTTCACGGTGTGGTAGTTACTCATTCAGATCCACTGCTGGAACAAATACAATCTCATGTGCAGGTAGTTTTTTCTGTGGCATTCTGTGACTGACTGCATTGTGTTGGATCAAAAAAGGCTGTAGGGAGAAAACAAAAATAAATGAGAAGTAAGGAAAGGGTGTGAGGAATAGGGTTGTGTTAGAGCTTGTTGTTGGATGAGGAGGGTGTAAAGGTGTACATAGCCTTGTTGAAGAGTGAAGGAGGCAGTTGCAGTTTCAGAAATCCATAAAGGACTTTAAAAAAGAGCTGTTAAAGTCAAATGGTGACACTGGTGGAATGTCTGCATGACCAAAGTGGTCATGGAGAAATTCAGCTGGAGGTTAGAGAATTACATGATGACTCAAGGGGGAAAAGCTCACAAGTTCAGGATAAGGCTGACTGGGTTTGTGTGCCATTGCTGGCTGGAGCAGGAGAAAGCTTGACTTAACCAAGGATATTTCTTTTGTTCTGTGTTCTTAATGCCAAGGGTCTTCATTGGAGTAGTGTGAGTTTATTACTGGGGTTGTATTCCGTGCCTGGGTCATAGTAAGCTTGCTGAATTTTGTCCTGCAATAATTTAATAACTTTGAGAAAGAATATCTACTGCCAAAATAGATACTAAGGCTGCAATGGCTTCAGTCTGAGTGTATTTTTAGCAGCAGGGTTGACAGAAATCAGATTTTTTGTTTCACTGCTGGTTTTTTTTCCTGATTTATTGTTTAATTCCCAACGAAGTGCTAATATCTGAAGAAAAGAAAATGCTTTTCTTTTTTCTGAATGGCAACAGGGAGCTTCCAGCCTCTCTGGCCATGGGAGAAAGCTGCCAGATGCAGCCTACTGCAGCGACCCCTCAGTATCCCTAATTTGACATATTTGCCACTAAATCAGGTAGGCATCTCTTTAATCTTGTCTTAGTCAAGCAGTGTGTTGTGGGTGCAACTAAAGAAGCATTTGCTGGTAAAACTTTGCTTCAGCTGTAAGTTTATTGACTCATTTTAGCCCTGTTTGCACAAACACATTATTCTACAGTAACACCTTCTGCTTCCACAGTAAGGACAACTGCATGACATTCTCCTTGGTGAGCATTGGGATTTAAGGAAATCATAGTAGATTGGGTTTGTTTCATGGATTCAACACCTTTGGGTGAGTCATGCCTTGAGTTGAAATGATCCTTTATCTTTTTAATCCGTGTGTTAGTCACAGGTCTAAGAGAAGTCCTTGGACCCATGAGCTCATCTAAGGTGGGTATTTGGGAGAGGAACTGAGATGGTCCAAAGTGAGGGATATGTTTAGGAATTGTGACGTGATGCTTTTATTCCAATGACAAGAGGAGAGTTAAGCTGTGTTGGGGAAAACATCCGTGTGGTGGGTGGGGACTTGTTTGGTTTTTCTCTCTGCAGAGGACTTCTGCAGAGAGAAGTCACTTCTTCACTTCTTGAAGTCACGCTTCAACTTGAATGTGTTTGCAGGAAAAGGAAAGAGAGGTCCAAGTCTCTCATGGGTAGACTTGCTTTTCCCATGCTTAATGCCCAGTGTTGGTGATAAGACACTCGTGATACGAGTTCCTAATGGTGAAACAGAAGGTGCTTGGGCAATCTCTCTAATTACAAACTGTGGCTAGCACTTAAAAAATTAGTTGCTGTGATTGAATGCTGCCTTCTGTTTCAAGATAAAGCCACAAACTACCAGACATCCTGATACCCATCGAGCCACTGAGATTCAGCTTTCCCTTGATAAACAGGGCGTTCTCCCAGAACTAGTCTCCTGAAGCTGCAGAATCAGCCTGCCCCAAGATTGTTGTAAGATACCTGTGAGATGATCACTGGAGCTGGAGTTTTCTGCATTCTCATCCCATAAACACGAGCAGTTAGCATCGAACTTCTTGGTGATTGCTGGTTACTGACACCATGACTAACTCCAGGGCCTGAAGGGCAAAAGCGTTGGAGGCGAGTTATTAGACTCTTGTCATGAGTCAGGACCTTTTTAGTTGTCCTCTGGGATTCGAGAAGGAGATAAATGAGGAAACCCTGCAGCGTAACCTTGCGAGAGGTCGCTCTCTGCTGTGTTATTCTTTATGTAAGCTATTTTTTCCAGTGGATGATTAGAGTCCAGTGTGTTCCCCTGGCACAGCACAGACGAGGGATGGCTTCTGGTGAAAACCAGTGCAGTTCTATGGACCTTATGGTTTATTTCACATGCATTTATTTCCTATGACAGGCCAAAGAAACTCCAGAGACATTATTCTAAAATATAATCCATTGCATTTTAGATGTTCTGTAGGGGCAGTTTCGGAGTGGTGTATTTTTCAGGCACTTACACAGTTTAAATTCTTGGAAACAATGTGTTGCAGATGAGATGGATCTGCAGTGCCTGGGCTAACACTTCCATAGTGAATAGGTTTTTTCCAGAATAGCCTGTATCCCATTAAGATGGTAATTTTATAAGCTTTTATTGCAGTGTCTTATTTATTTATTTTTAGCTCGGGTTAGGTTTCAGAGCTATCTGTTACTGGCCCAAGTCTTGCACGGGCTGATCACTTTGCTTCCATTCCCACTCTGGGTACGTAGTTAATAAGTCAGTCTGGAGGAGAGTTAGTAATGCTTTTTCATAATTGTCTTAACAATGTAATTGTTTTAATGTGAGCCAATGGGCAAAGGTAATGCATGGTGTGTTCATCCTCCTGTGGCTCAGGGTGCAACTGGGAGCAAGAAACAAAGAGCATCCGTGTTCTCACGTGGCTGAATGATCATATTTATTCTGCTTGGAGCAGGAGCCATGTGGCTTTTGGTATTTAGAGCCATAAAAGTTTCCTTTTATTTCTTCTGGATGCAGGGAAGTCTTCTGATCCTGTTGAGACCCTTTCACACAGACTTGAGGTGTTCTGGAGCTCCTGAAGTAGGTGTTGGCTTTGTCATTAGCTCTTAGATGAGGGCTGACTCGGGTGAGCCTGATTTTTTTTCCAGGTGCTTTTAGTTTCTCAGTTCTTCAGCTTGTGCAGCCTGGTAGCCAGAATGGTGGCATGGATTTGCTTGTTGGATAAGAGCAGAACAAGCAAGCTGCAAGACTTTAACAACCTGGAAAAGCAGTTTTATTTTACAGTGACAAATGCTGCTACATTTTACTGGCAAACAAGCAGCGTGAGTATAATATTCTAAGTCTCAAAGCAATGGCAGTGATGGAAATGGTTATGAAAGTGAGACTGTGGGATCAGATTCCCTTTGGTCTTTCCCCCACTTCTCCCATTTTCAACAAAAGGATGGGTTAATTTGAATTTCATTGCTTTTTATCCTTAGGGAAATATCAAATGATCGGCATTATTGTGGAACCGTGCCCCAGAGGAGGGGGACAGGTGTTGTGTTTGTGCTTTCACTTCACATGTGAAGCAAGCTCATTAATTTGTGATTTCATACATTTCAGTGGGAAGAGGCCACTGGTCTCTGTCACTAAAAAGCAACCGTGATTGATCGTTCCGGGGCAGAAGGGGAAAATATTCAGAAATTAGTTATATAAGCGTCTTAAATGAACAGTGTGCCTACAAAGGAGCATTGTTTTTCCCTGGAGGAATGCTGAAATTGATGTTTTTAACCTCCCTTCTGAACACCTGCCACTGTGTTTCAGTAGGGAAACAAAGCATTCAACCTGATGTCTTTTCATATTCACGGAGGAAAGTACATTTCTGTTTGATGGTCTGCACCAACCCAGCTGCTACACCAGCCCAGCAGATGGGTGGGAAGAAATGGGTTACAGAAATCCCACTATCACATATGCAATCTTTGTATCTGACAGAACTTGTTCCTTGGTCTTCACTAGGTGAAACAGCAGTGCCCGTGCTGCCTGCGAGACGTGTCTGAACAGAATAGAGCACACAGCCCGAACCCCTGCTGTGCCTACATCTCCTTGCCTGTTTTTGCTTGTTAGCTGAATGCCTCTGAAGACCTAGAGCTGCACAGCAAGGCAAATTCAGCTCAGGGACTTGAGATCCCTGCAATCTAATGTTCACACGGGTGTCTACATGAAGCCTGTCAAGGCTTCCCAATCACATCTTCGCATCTCGCTGCCTTTGCAGCGGGTCCAACTCAACGAGCGCGGAACAGGCTGGCTGTCACTCAGGAATGATGCTGACTGATTCGTGCTGCCTTTCCTAAATGGCCAAGTTCTCATGTTGCTGGAGTGCACGAGCCTGTCTTGCATCTCCAGGAAGGCGATTGGGTATGAAGGAAAATGGAGAACCACCACCAGTATTATCTTTCCTCGAGGAGAGGTTCTCATCTCAAAGGACATCGCCACTGGCAGCCTCCTGGTCTCTGTTTCCTTGACACTGTGCTTGTAAGACAGGCTTTTATCTAGAAGGAAAGGTGTTTCACAGTTTCCTAAGGCCCAGAGGAGCTCTGCAGTGTCTCTGGATTTGAGTCGGTGGCTCACCAATACATAAGAAAGCCTTTGCTAGATGGTAATGAGGGGAGCGCTGAGGTTAATGGGTAAAGAAGGGTCTGGCAAGGGTGCCAAGAGGGAAGCTGAAGAAATGACTGAATTAAATTACTTAGCAGATGTTCACAGTTACCATTTCAGCTGATAACATGAGTGTAGCAGGTCTAGACTGTGGTATGAGTTTAAGAGGTTTTTGCCTCATTGGCTGCATCCAAACTCCATCTCCAGTATTAAAGGGATCACTTTTCTGATGGGCTTCATGCTTCTCCATCTGTGCCAAAAAATGAGTAATATTTGGGAGCTGAAACAGTGTTTGCCCTCTGTTTTTAGACACATGGACTTGGATTACTTGCAGAACAAAAATGAAAGCTGAATGCTCACACAGACCTGATTTCAGGGGAAATTATTGCAATGCCTGATCTGCATTGAGCTTTGAAGCCATAGGATAGACAACTGAGGTGAGCTGGATGGTGCTGCATTTGGAGAGGGTGTTTTGTGATCCAAGACCCCTTTAGATCCCTACTTTGAAAGTTGAATTTCTATAACTCCTTTAAACCACTGGGGAGGGCATAAGGATGTCCCACATCTCTAGATGTAGCATGTTACTATATGAAAGTCATTGCAACCTATCAATAATGTGGGGTAACCCAAAAGTGTAACGAAGAATGCCTTCAACACACCTTGCTAAAATACTCTTCAATCCTTAACTGTAGCTTCAGAAGCTACAGAAGCACTTCAGATCAAACCACAAACAATGAGAGACTGTGTTTCTTGGGCTCTTTTTTTTTTCTTGTGCTTTTTATGATATTTAACAGTCTGTCTCGTGAGAAAATTACAACAAAAATATGATTAGCAGTGATTCTTGCATTGTAATTCTATGAAAGAAGAGGAAAACTCTGCAGAGAGTTTACATGGGTGATTTTTACTCCCTGTTGCTACAATATTTGTTACACATTGTTATGTGGAGCTCAGCATAAGTCGGCAGCTGGGAAGGGTTTTGTAGAAAAATAAGAGGTGAAAATACATTTTAAGTTCTTAATAACTGTGTTTCAGTTTCTTTTCCTCCTTTCAGTTACATCAGTTCAGCTTCCAGGGATGTTTCTTAGATCAGCTTTGATATTTGTAGCAAGCTCTATCAGTGGCGTAAGTTTACCCATTTTGTTACTGTTCTCATAAAAAAGCTGCCACATTTTCATTGAAAACTTCTTACTGGAGAGAGAGAGGTGTTCTCTGGAAAATACAATTTTACAAGAAAACCTTGTCTAACTCTCAGTTTCTGAATTCCACCACTCTTCAATTTTAGTTCTTTTAAAATTGCAACAGTTTTTCACTCAGAGTTGAGCTATTTCTGGTTTCTATTAGAAAGAACAATAAATACATACTGTTTCTCTTCACTTTTAAGGAGGCATACAGACTCAATTAGTGCCAAAAGCAGTTTGTATTTTTTCTGTATACCCCTATATTCTGGATTTTTAAAAACACAGATGGAAAGTGCATCAAATGATCTTATAATCATCATTATTGATATGATGGGTGGCATCAGAGACCGGAATGTTTCATTTGTTGATTAATCAGTCAGCCCATTTTTCTTCATTTCTGTTATACCCCAAAATTTGGGTTACTTCACTCTTACCTAAATTTCCAAAAGGCTTTCTGCAAAGAATCAAACAACGGGCTGGAGAAGAGGAGAAAATTACAACCTCTGCAGACATGGGAGGATGGTCTTCTACAGTATCTATGATGAGAGGAAATGGGTTTAAATTGCAGCAGGGGAGATTCAGGTTGGCCATCAGGGACAATTTCTTCCCTGTGAGGGTGATTGGGTGTTGGAATAGGTTGCCCAGGGAGGTGGTGGTGGAGTCACCATCCCTAGAGGTGTTCAAGAGGCGTCTGGATGGGGCGCTGGGTGATGTGGGTGAGTGGGGATGGAGGTGGGGGTCGGGCTGGATGAGCTTGAAGGTCTCTTCCAACCTCGATGACTATGACTCTATGATTCTAGGACCATATTATATATTCCCTGCATCATCTTCTCTCTCCAGGAAAATAAATAGAAACTGGAGATCTTGTCCAGTTTTCACTGTCATCTTCAAAGGTGGCTACACACGTAGATGTCACAAGGTTTTAGATGAATCTGGAATGTAGTGGACTGTTGTGTCTCATCTTTTAGTGATTCAGCTGCGACAAGTTGTGAAAACGAAGATGCTGATTATTTTAGAAGTTATGGCAGCAGCTTTCTGTCAAAGTGCTCCCCCAACAAATTGTTGAGGTTTCACATGTTGGAGTCGGGTACTTCTGAAAGAGTTTGGGTCCTGCACAATGGATTTGTCAAGAAAAGGAAGAGCGAGTGATTTCATAGTGCTGGAATTGCTGGCTTTGTGCCTTCAGTCGATCCATGCATGCCTCAGTAGTCCCATTTACCTGGATTTTCTCAGCAGGAGGCATAAATAGTAATAGGCAAACTGAGCTTTGGGAGCTGAGGGCATATAAAAAATGGTTTTAAAATAGCAGAAGTGCTACTGCAACAGTTTCAACATTATACTGGCTGTCCCTGGGGATTTACTATAAATAAAGACCCTTATTTCTAGAACTATCAGTGCTGTGGGTGCATAGCAAAGCAGATCACATTAGCAGATGCTTTTGGAAAATGTTTGCGTTGAGTAAAGTGGTGTGTGAAGTTTGGATATTCCAGGTCAAATGATAATTTCATGTCTTGTCAATGCGTCTAACCACGTTAGTCTGCAACACTTTGCTGCTCCAAGTTGTATTTTTTACTCCTCCTACACAGCCGGGCAGCACAGCAAAAGTGAAAATCTCCTGGGTGTAAGTTCAGCGGGTGAACACGAGTGAGTTTTTGTTTGAACACCTGGTATTTTCAGCCTGGAATAGTAATGTTGAGTTTTCCTTTTCCTATGTTAATTATCATATTAATTATGATACTAATTATTATTTCCATGGATTATGAGACATTTATGTGTTGTTTAAAACAGGTGCAATCACTTTAATATCAGTGATATATGAGTCTAATACTCATATAATACTCTAATAATCACTTGAATTGCCTGCTTTGTGCAAAGAAGCTTATTTCCAAGAAATGCACGTTTTGATGTTTAATAACTTGCTTTGCCAGAGAGTAGGATGTTCTTGCTTTCACCTGAAGGAATTTGTTGTGTATATTTATTTTAGTTTGTCTTTGGAATTATTTGTAGCACCCAGTGTATGTTGAGCCAGAAGTTTTGACATAAAGCACTATGACTCAAGTCAATAAATAAAGATGTCCTGAGGTACAGTGAGCAACTGAGGGCTTTAGTGTTAGAACTGTTGGTTTATTCTTAATGCAAGAATCAAAATGAAATTCCCTCCAGGCCAGTAGTTGTGCCAGGAGAGACTTGGCCCAGTGGACAAGCATTAAATGTAAATGTAAAAGTTTACCTGACTATTACCTTCATTAAGAAACAATGAATTTCACCATTCATTCCACTTACTGCCACATTTGCACATTACAAAATGAGATAATAAGGTTCATTTTTGAGAGCTTAATTTTGTTGGATAATTTTTTATTGGGTAATTGTTAATTTATTCCTTTTTTCTTGAGTAGAATCTCACAGGTTGACTACAAAACCACCTAGAAAGCCCTCAGACTCAGTTTGCATCATTACATGGATGCGAGCGTAGGAAGGTCCATCAAAGATCTTCAACATCAGTGGGTTTTTTTGGGGCAGAGGTTGATGGAAAGCATGCTAAGAGCCCTGAGGAAAGAACTGACATGAGGAGAGCCTCTTTTTATGCAGATGAACTCTAAGAAACATCTTACAATAAAGTTCATAGTGTTTCTGTGTGTAATTGAAAGAAGGTCGTGTAGTTACTGAAGACAAAAATCAATGCTCCTGATTCCTGGTCAGGTTTTGGGCAAGGCACTTAGATTCTCCTCATTTTCCATCAGCAGTGGTGATATTATTAAAATATTGGTGATATTAAATGGTGATATTAATGGTGATATTAAAAAATGGGTGATAATACAAAACAGTAAAACAATGCTCACTGTGTTTTCACTGGTCCAAGCAGAAGCAGTGCTGTGCTGCCCATCAGCATTACAAGGTTGGAAAGCCATGAGGTGTGAGCCTACTTCTGGCAAACCATCTTGCCTCAGTGACTACATTGAATCCAGTTTGGGAAAAAAGTGGTTCCTGATGTCATTCTAGGAGATTGTATACATGTTTCTACATTAATACAGGCTCATAGACTCAGAGGGAATCTCTGATGGTCACCGTCAACATCTCTCCTGAACTGGTAACACTCAACCTTAAACGATGCCCATCCCCACAATTCATGTTTGAAAGCTGTTCCAAGACCTTGCTCCTGTAGGGATGGCATTTGTTCATGGCTGATGCAGCCATATTTCTTTCCTATTGCTTAGCTTAAATACTCCTAGGTGATTTGTCCCCCCATTTCAGTGTTTCGGTATTTCGTGTCTTGAGTCTGTAGGCCAGACAAGCTTCTTGCAGGATGGGCTCTCTGTTTCATGTCACCCTGCTTGCCCTTCTCTACACCCCTCTGCTTTCCAGGAAGGTGAATTCCAACTGAATTTCCCATCTGTGGATCTTTGTTATCCTGTTGTGTACCTACTTTAGTTCTGTTGGGAGAATTTAACAGAAAATCGATTGAATTTCCACTTGTTTAAACATCTTCCCCAGCCTTGCCATTATACATCCTAAAGCCATGCTAGTGGTAACTTGTACTGTCAGTGTGTCACGATATGAGACAGTCACAAACATCTCCTCACCTGCCAGGTTCCTTGTCTGCTGCTTTTAGCCATGCTTCTCTTGGGCAGAAGACCCTTCTGCTCTGGATCCACTCTGGTTAAAGGCTGGTCAGTCCTTAACAGGGACTCCTTCCCTCCCCTCTGGTCTGCTTTCTGCTCTTGCCATCACATCTCCTGTCCTACCATGTCATCTGCTTGTCACTCACATCCTCTCTTGGTCCCTGGCTGCCTTAATTTTCTTTCTGTGCTCACAGGACTACCCGCTCCTTCATTATTGTGCCATCTCTGTTCATAGTCCTCATCCTCTGTTATAATAAACATTTTCAAGGTGTTCTGCAGACCCATTCCTTCGGATTCAGCCTTGCTGTGGTCAGTTTTATTGTCTTCCCTGGTTGCTGATTGTGTTGAGTCTTTTGACTGATCCTGAGGTGGTCAGATGGTTAGGAATATGATGGGATAAAGGTTGGACTTGATGACCCTGGAGGTCCCTTCCAACCATAATGATTCTGTGATTCTATGATTCTAACTCTGGTTTTCTGACCAGCTCTCCCTTAGCTGTGATGAACAGCAGGGAACCTCTTCCAATATCCCAAGTCATTCAATGGCCAGTGGATGTTTGAGATCTAGAGCAGCTTCCATGGTCACAACGTCAGTGACGGTGTCACACAATGGTTACAAAGGACTTAATGAAACCAGAATAAGTTAACCTCTCCTCTACAGCCTTCTTGTAAGAAGACGGTGGGGTTTTTTGGGCTTGCACTTGGAAGTTGTTTGTCCTTGGATGTTCAGTGTTTGACCAGGTTTAGCAATTCAGGAGGGTGCCTGGGTGCCTATTTGATTTAAAACTACCTTAGAGACCTTCCTGGAAATAATAGCTTTGTATCTTCTCCACGTCTTTTCCAAACAAACCCTTTGCCTATCTAAAGATTTGCAAAAATAGACATGGTGAGCTTTTTCAAGTTCAGTTGATCCCATTGAATAGCTGGGAGTTTTGCCAAGTTGGTAAGAATCAGGCAGTCATACCTTGAGCTCCTGAGGGAGGGAAGCTGCTGTAACCCTCCTCTGAAGGCTGAAGAATAAAGGATCAGTGTTGAACATCCCATGAAGCATCTCATTGGGATTTTTCCCACCAGCCATATGTAGCCCCTGTTTTTATATAGGTTAATTACATCAAAGAAATGAGTCTTTATCATTTGTAGACTAGGAAATACCTCACAATTATTCAGGGCACAGACAAAAGACCAGAAATACAAACAAAGGGCAGGACCTCACAGCAGCTGAACCTTTTGTTTTGCCCAACGGTGGCCTGTACAACACCCTTGGTCGTGCTCTCTGGAGCCACGAAACAAAGGAACCTTGTTGATGTTTACTTCGGCTGAAGGCAAACTCAGGTTATTTTAAATGAGTTCCTAAGTGGAGCAGTGAATGATGCTAGTTTGTATAACCTTACCTTCTCTTTTTTTCTCTCTCTAGGTCACTCAGATGAGTCGTCCGGATTTGATTCTCTTTCTCATGAAATATCTCATGGCTCTGGTCGTTGGGATACCCTCTGTCTTCTGGGTTGGAAGCAAAAAGACCTGTTTTGAGTGGGCTAGCTTTTTCCATGGACGCAGGAAAAAAGAGTGAGTATTGATAGCTCATGGCTAAACTGGTTGAGAACTGTGCTGGCAAATACTCTCCTCTTCCCCTGCAGTCCTGGCAGAGTGTTTGGTTCATCACGAAGACAAAGGCAGAAAATGATAGGGACAAGTTTCTTGGAAATCTCCAAAATGGAGCAAGGGAGGACAAGACAAGAAACAGCTCAAAAAACCCCTGAAGACTTCTTACTTATTTTTCCATAATTCTTCTTTGGTCCCAGAATCAAATTTACATAGCTTGTCTGATTTCAAAATATTTTTAAACAAGAATGAGGTTTCAACTTCTCTGCCAGGTACTGAGAGGTGGAATTGGAAGGTTTTATTTATAAACGTGCTTATCTAGTCGACTGAATCAGACTGTGAGTTGAAATGAAACATGAGTTCTTTTCACCGTGATGGCAGCTAAAAGCAATTGTCTCTGCTTTTTACCTTCCCTCGTGCATTAGTGCCAAAGTCCAGTTTGATAAAATGACATTAAGAATGTCTTATAGCTTCTGCAAGACTGAAATTAATTTAGACTAAGGTATGGCATAAATTTAGAGACAGTCTATATGCTTTTGTAATAGCTACGAGTGGCTAACTTCATAATTGTAAATATTGTCTTTCAAGTAGTTGTTTCAAAATAGATTCACAAACACAGCAAGTCTTTAAGTGACTACTTCATGGCTTTGGCTTGTCCATCCTTAGCAGGACTGGCCTTCTGCTGAGGTGAGGGTAAAATTATCTTCTGTCGAGTTGGAGTAAACTTTTTTTATTTGAAAGATAACCTACTAAGGTATTGCACAAGGTTAAAAATAGCTTACTATGATTTTAATATGTGGACGTGCATTTAGGTAGGGTTTACGTAGAGGTGCCATACTGGTCTGGTGGGTGGAGGGCAGGCGTAGAGTAAATGAAGGCAGAGGGAAGCTGTTTTACAGGACAATCTTATCTTGGATGTGCTATCTCAGGGAGAGCTGGGTGGCTCCTGGGGGTGCCATCTTCTCTCCTGGGGAGGCAGCAGAGCAGCTCCCACACACAGCAGCATCTGGCTGGAGCCAGATTCCTTGGCTGGCCCCATTCCATGGTACAAACCTCCCTCCTTAGGTAGCCTGGGAGCACGAAAATAAAGAGGAGGAGCAAACCAGGCAGAGGAAACAGACCATGAAAGAGTAATACAGAGAATGGAGGGGGGGGGAAAGGCCTCCCCACAAAAAAGAGATTTTTTTTCAAAAAAAGGAATGTGGAGGATGTGATAGCACCTCCTTTCATCATGCTATGGTAGAGCAGCCAAGTGTGTGCCCCTCTGCCAGCCCTTCCCAGTGAGACAGAGAGGCTGTGGGAGTGTGACCACCAATCCAAGGGCTACAGTCCAGTTGCTTATGCATTGTTAGAACTCTTGTGTTTCATCTGGTGATCTCCTCCTGCTGCCAGTTTGGATCCAGATTTTAAATGCTCGTTTGAGTAAGGGAGCAGGTTCTCATGTTCCCCAAGAGGAAAGAAATGGTCTTGTTTGCCAGGCTGTAATATTTGTCTGTCCCATTTGTAAAACAGTTACAGTGCTGTTACTGCAATCACTTTTATGTTGTGCTCATCCATGTTGACTACTCACACTGTGTATCTCCTTCAGAGTTGTGAATGAGAGTCGCCAAGTGCTGCAAGAGCCAGACTTTGCTCAGTCTCTGCTGAGGGATCCCAACACCCCCATCATCCGAAAGTCAAGAGGCACTTCTACCCAGGGCACCTCCACCCATGCCTCCTCTACCCAGCTGGCCATGCTGGATGACCAAAGGAGCAAGGCGGGCAGTGTCCATAGCAAAGTGAGCAGCTACCACGGCAGCTTGCACCGATCGCGTGATGGCCGGTAGGTTTGTCCTCTTTAAAATCTTGCAGAAAATTGGACATTTAACCATCGTGTTACTAAAACTGGAAGTTCTGCTAAGATTTAGTTTCTCTGATTGCATCTCCTGTCCGTGTTGGAGAGGCTGCCAATGGCTGTGCTGCCATTCAGCAGGACCTGGACAGGCTGGAGAGTTGGGTGGAGAGGAACCGCGTGAAGTTCAACAAGGGCAAGTGCAAGGTCCTGCACCTGAGGAGGAATAACCCCAGGCACCAGGACAGGTCAGGGGTTGACCTGCTGGAAAGCAGCTCTGGGGAGAAGGACCTGGGAGTCCTGGTGGACAACAGGTTGGCCATGAGCTGGCAACGTGCCCTTGTGGTCAAGAAGGCCAATGGCATCCTGGGTGCATTAAGAAGAGTGTGGCCAGCAGGTCGAGGGAGGTTCTCCTCCCCCTCTACTCTGCCCTGCTGAGGCCACATCTGCAGTTCTGTGTCCAGGTCTGGGCTCCCCAGTTCAGGAAAGACAAGGAGCTACTGGAGAGAGTCAAGCAAAGGGCTACAGACGTGCTGAGGGGACTGGAGCATCTCTGTGCTGAGGAAAGGCTGAGGGACCTGGAGCTGTTCAGCCTGGAGAGGAGAAGACTCAGAGGAGATCTGATCAATGCTGATCAATATCTACCGGGGGTGTCAGGAGGATGGGGCCAGACTCTGCTCAGTGGTGCCCAGTGACAGGACAAGGGGCAATGGGCACAAACTGGGACATGGGAAGTTCCATCTGAACATGAGGAGAAACTTCTTTATCCTGACAGAGGGGTGGGGTCTCCTTCTCTGGGGACATTCCAAACCTGCCTGGATACCATCCTGTGCCCTCTGCTCTGGGTGACCCTGCTTGGGCATGGGGGTTGGACTGGATGATCTCCAGAGGTCCCTTCCAACCCCACCATGCTGGGATTCTGGGATTCTGTCTGGATTGGAAAGGGAAAAATTACCATGGCATTTCTCAAAGTCTGTGCTGGTCTTCGGGAATTCCACAGCTTGGATGTGTTCAGCACTGGTTTTCCTTTCCTGTGGATCTGTGTTACATCACCTCAGCACATGGGAAAACAAATCCATCCCAAAATCAGCCCAGTACTTTTGTGGCTGCTTTTGGCTGTGTGCAAATTGGGTTTGTTCCTGTAAATAGTCCTCACCCTGCTGCAGCAGGCTACGATAAAACTTACCCACTCTTCACTTGAGGTGTAGTTAAGGTTTACAGCATAATTTATCATCAAGTATTTTACTCACCTAATTATCAATACTGTACATAGCCCTGTAGTAAGAACCAAGCCACATGAGGAGTTGAAACAATTCGCCCGGGGCTGTGTGTGCTGAATGATGGAGCTGAACAGAGAGAGACCTTTCAGACAAAAGCAGAGGCTTTGTGTGTGTGTGTGAGATTTATTTACATTCCTTATAGAATCACAGAATCATTATGGTTGGAAGGGGCCTCCAGGGTCATCAAGTCCAACCTTCATCCCATCATATTCCTGACCATCAGACCATCAGACCATGGCCTCAAGTGCCTCATCAACCCGGTTTTTGAACACCCCCAGGGACAGTGACTCCACCACCTCCCTGGGCAGCCCATTCCAGTGCCCAACCACCCTCCCAGTAAAGAACTTCTTCCTAATCTCCAACCTAAACTTCCCCTGATGGAACTTGAGGCCATTTCCTCTCATCCTGTCATCAGCAATTTGGGAGAAGAGACCAACACCAGCTTCACTACAACCTCCTGTTAGGGAGTTGTAGAGGGCAATAAGGTCTCCTCTCAGTCTCCTCTTCTCCTTTTCTACATCTTGCCTGAAATCACTCAGCCAGCAAAACTCTTGTCTCTGTGGGTGGAGAAGAAGGGAGCAGGGAGAAAGTTGGGGTTGGCTGCAGCGTGGCTTTGTCACCCCATGGCAGGTGTTGAGATGCCAACGCTTTGTCCCACCAGCTGCCATGTGAATTGCTCTGGTGGGTGTTGTGTTAGGGCTTCAGAAACAGGGGTATAAACAAGAGACTCTTCAATGCCACTCATTTATCCATCACTCACTGCCTTCTGCAGCCCTGGGCAAATCATTCAGCTCCACCACCACCCTGGGCAGCCCATTTCAGTGCCTGACCACCCTCTCAGTCATGCATGCAATATGACTGCAGCTGTAATTGTCCTCTTGTTTTTATGAATCAGGTACACTCCCTGCAGCTACAGAGGCGTGGAGGAAAGACTACCTCATGGCAGCATGTCCCGACTGACCGATCACTCCAGGCACAGCAGTTCCCATCGGCTCAACGAGCAGTCGCGGCACAGCAGCATCAGGGACCTCAGCAGCAACCCACTGACACACATCACACATGGGACCAGCATGAACCGCGTCATCGAGGAGGATGGCACCAGTGCTTGAGCTGCTCTTCTGGCAGAGGAGCAGCTGCTGTGGTTGCAGGGCTCATGGTCCCTCCCTTGGCCATGCCATCGTGCTCAGTGTTCCCATGCCTGATTTGATGCATCAGGAAGCCCAAACTTGGCTTCTCCATGGTGGAACCAGCGTCCTCACACCCTCACCAGAGCTGGTGTGTTCAGCAGTCTTGAATGACTGAGTCAGGAGCTGGTTTGCCTCGTTTGAACCTATCTGTAGGTAATTATTTATTCGATAACTGTTACTCATCAGGCAGCATTGCTGAATTTCTTATTTGTTGACAAAAGTCCCCCTCTCCTCCGATGGCTCTGCGTGGTGGTAGGTGTCACCCTGGAGAACTCACACCAAGATTTTTTCTTACCGGTGTAAGGGAACTCTTGACTATGGAAGGAATTCCTCCACGCACACCTCTCCAATTAGCTGACAAACTGATAATTGTCTTCATGGAGCACAGGGGGAGGGGACGCGCGTGGAACGCTGCATAAAGGACATCTGTGTGGGACCAGCAGGCATTTTTAATGGTTACACTGGAAATAACGACGTGGGAATGAGCGTTCCGGAGTGGGAAAGGAAACTCCAGTGATGATCACCAGCTCTCGCCGGAGCTGCTCAGGCTCAGTCGTTGGGGTGGGGTGGGAGGGTGAAGGGGAAGCAAGAGGCAGGGAAGAGCGATTTTTGTATAACTTGTATTGTCCTTGCTTTTTTTACAAAATGCTATTTAAATTTTCTACTTGTTTACAATTTATGTAGGGAGAGATGGATTTTAAAACCAGTCCTCTAGATAATATCCAGCCGCTTATTTTTTAGATTGATGTACAAAAGCTGAGATTGCCTGTTCCTGATCTATTTAAATAATAATAATAAGGAGAGAAAAGCTGAATTTGTTGCCCAAACTGGAATGTACAGCCTTTTCCTTACAAACAGAACAAATCCTGTTTACAAACCCCGTAGCCTGGGTGAGGAAGGCTGAGGCCAAAACAGACAGGAGGAGTTTAATCAGGGATGGGCCACCTTCCTCACGATGTCATGGCTGGTTTTGGGAGGGTTCTCTTGGTGCTGAGCAAGTGAGGAGCAGGAATTCAGGCACAGCTGGGAGAAATGGAGGCAGGAGCTGCCCACAGGTGGGCAAAGAGTGGGATGAAACCCACCACATCACTGTGAGGAGGAGGAGGAGGAGACAGGTATCCACCACAAACCGTTGGCTCCTTCCCAGCTGAGGAGCTTGTGTTACTGCTCTGCCTCTACTGCAGGTTCTTTTGTTTTCATTCCCTACTACAGAGTCACAGCAGAGAATTCCCAGTTCGGGCTTTTTGGTGTGTAAATAATCTGCTGGGGTACAGCAAGTCTCCGTTGGCACTGCGGGCAAAAGTCAAGGCATGACTTGGATGGTGCAGTAGGTCTTCTGAAGCATCTACTGCAAGGTTCGTTCAGCATGAAGAAACCCTGATTGCATTTAAACCTACCTCAGTAATTACTACAGATCATTGCTGGGAAATGAACACTGATTTTTTGCCTCATCCTTCCATAATTTCCTTTCTGACCTGTCTGGGGCACGTCAAAAACCTTTCTACACGCTCAGATGGCACAACCTCAAGGGCAGGAATGGGGCAGCGAGCCACGGCGAGCGCTTCGGAGCTTTGGTGAACAGCAGAACCAGAGCTGCTCAGCAATTACTCATTTTAATTGTAGCTGATGACACAACAGCAAAGCACGTAATGGAAATCAAAGGTTGCCCTGGGAGTCACCATCTCTTAGAAATATATTTACCCTGAATTGTCTTTCCTGCTTCCACCAGGCTTTTGCTCCAAAGGAGAAGCACAAACCAAACCCAACGTGGAACAACAAAGCTTAAGCAACAACTCCATGTGTAAATCCAGGGAGGGAGGTTTTGCACTGGCTGCCCTGGGGCAGAGCAGCCTCTGCTTTGCCTCCTGCTCAGCAGACAGCCCCGGGGGACATCCGCAGGGATAACTGTCCAGAATGCTCCATCACTGCTTCCAGAGCAGATGGCTTTGAAGATTCTTCTGAGTGATTTAAAATGGTGAAATTCCAACTCCCCGTAAGCCCTGAAGATGGAACACTTCTTTATTTTCAAATCCAGCTTCTACTGAATAGCCTCCTGCTCCAGAGGGAGGATGGGTTTGGGAGTCTGGATCTGCAGAAGGAGCCGGGCAGCTGAGTTTGTCTCAGCACCATAACTGAACTGAATAAGCTCAAGTGTTTCTGTTGGTTTTCTTGGCTCAATTTCCAGCCCTTTTAAATTGCAGCGATGCTTTGACTTGTTTAAGAGTCAGGGAGGGGAATGATGGTGGAGGTTTGAAATGCATCCTGCTTAATTTGTGAGGTTCAGTCCCCGCATTGTTTCCGGGTGGGAATAACTAAGCTGTTCCTCCTGCACATGAGGGACAGCCTCCTCTCACCCCAGAGAGGTGGTTAAAATGTAAACCTCGAGTTCTGGCTGGGTTTTATGCTCCCCCCTGCTACTCCTGTAATCCAAACCCCCCCCTTTTTATCTCCAGCACCTGAACCAGCATGCTTCTTACTCTCCACGCAGCATTCCTGCCTGGGCTTCCAAAGCTCTTCACCCAGAGCTGTTTCAGGTTTCACGTGTAGGATTCCCTGGCCAGGGCACTCGCAGGGCTTCAACTCCCAAACCATCTCACTCGGGGACCCTGAAGTGTGCTCAAGGTTGAGTGCAGCCCCTCTGCTGTCCCTGGCAGGGGCACTGAGGTGTGTTTTTGGGGTGCTTTCCTATCTGGCACCCCCCTGCTAACTCCAGCCTGGGCACTTGGGTTCTGGGACCGGTGCCCATCTTTAAATTCCCATGGAGCTGAAGCTCCCACCCAACTCTGCAGTTGCTGGCAAACTCTGGTTGCTTTGGGCTGCAGCTGAGTTAACGTACCCATAGCTGAGCACAGGATTTAGTTGCAGTGCTTCATCCCTCTCCAGCAGATGCCTGTGCTGGAGCCTGACTCTCTCTTCCTCCAAGCAGACCAAGCAGTTGTAGGTAGCCTGGTTCCTCCCTCTCACCCCAGCCCCAGGTTAAGACATCTCCACCCTACGCACGCGACGGCCGAAGCCTCAAAGTGCTGCTTTGCAAGGTCGTGATATCAAAACTGCCCACAAAATCCACTGCTCCTTATTCCCTGTATTCCCAGGGAACTGAATCTCCAGCTTTATCCCATCGCTGCCCTGGCAGGGAGCAACGTGGAGGACCTGGGACCTGAGACCTTTTGCTGTCCTGCCCGGGCAAAGCAGGAGGTGGCCGGGGGCAGCGAGCGCTCTCTGTAGCTGGTGGATAGAGACATCAGCCCGACCACCACTGACAACACTGACCACAGAGTCCCCTGAGCCTGGGATGTTCCTCCATTCCTCATCCCTCTGTAGCTCTCATCGTTTGTTGAAACATCACAGAGCAGAGATGTGGTCACGTTGCACGGGAAAGGCTGAACCAACTCCCTGTTGGATTGGCAGCACTTGGCTTTTCAAAGCTTACAGAATCCAACTGGAGCAAAGGGCCACGTTCCCTTGTAGATGTGTTTGTCTGCTCTCCAGTGCCCTCCCTTCTCTTAGTGCTTAAGACCTAAATTTTGCTACAGAAGCTTTAGGTAGAAGCTGAAATCCAACCGCAGTCAAATGGTTCCAACAAGGATGGGAAGGAAAACCCCTCGGGAAGAGCCTGGGGAGACCATGGGAAGAACTGGGTGGGTCGGAGTGATGATGAACTGGGTGGCCCTTGGAGTGATGCCCATCCCATCCTTCCAGGGGATTCAACCCTGCAGCCTGGCTCTGGGGGGCTGAGGACCCCAAAAAAGAGAGCAGCGAGGAGCAACCAGCCCTGGCTGTGCTGTGAAACTGAGGAGCAGCCCCTGGGGGAGATGGCGTGAGGTCCATCTTGACCAGCAGAGAGGAGCAGCCCCCACGTGGGAGACAGCGTGAGGTCCACCTTGCTCAGCAGAATGTAGAGTTGAATGTGAAATTCCCCTCCTACCCCCACATCCTTCCTTTGCAACTGGGTCGGGGTTTGTTTCCACCTGAGGTGGGATGGGTTTTGCCCGTCGGATCCATCCCCGGGGACTCAGCCACCTCTCCCAGCGCTTCCCGTGTTCCCGCTGCAGCTTCAGCCACCTCGGAACAAGAGGAAGACGCCGTTGGTGTGGTGGCACTTGACCGTGGCTGACCTTGCACTGGGCTCTTGGTAGACTTGTTTACAGTAGTTGTGTCGGTTTGGTAATGTTTCATTTTTAGCACTTTAACTGTGAGTGTACAAACTGGTTATGTTGTAGTAGATGTACATTTTTGGTTTAGACCTTGACCATTTTGTAATAAAACGATGGATAAATCCCAGTCTTTTCATCAACAGGCTTTGAAACCCCTTGAAACCCCCCCCCCATTGTGCATAACTCCACCCCCACCTCAAAAACCCCGTGCAGATTTAAATATGAAGTTTTATCCTGGCTTCTAAATTTGAAGAAAGACTTTCTAGGATTAATCTTTCCCTAACATCTCTACTGGTGGACACCAGGCACCCTTCCAGCAAACACAAACCTCCCTGCAGACTTCGGGCTCTGGTTTGTTCCCTCTTTTAGGAGCAGCAGAGCACTCAAACCACTGGAGTTTGGGAGCAGTGGTGGCTGAGGTTGGGAGCAGAGACCCCAGGGGGTCTTGGGGGTTGGTGCCAGGTTTTTCACTGCCAAATCAAACCCCAGAAGAGGAGGATTTGGGGTTTTTCTGAAGTATCTGTCTGGCGTTTGGGCAGATGCGTGGTTATTTGGGAAGCCATATGCTCCCAGTCTGGTGTGGCTGGTGAGAAAATAACCAGTTTAATAACTACAGATGGTGCTGGTTCAACACATGGTGCTGTTTTGGGTCTCGTGAAGATGAATAACTCGGTTCAGGGATAAACTTTAGGAGCTGCTGGTTAAGACAGGTTCTGCAGGGCCACAGAGATATGAGAAGAGCCCCTGCGTGCATGCACCCCTCACAGCATCCTCAGTAGAACAGCTCCATCCTGAAACATAGCTCCATCCTGAAACATCAGCTCCATCAGGAGGGAAGGGCTGGCATCCAGAGGGACCTGGGCAGGCTGGAGAGGTGGGACCATGCAAACAGCATGGAGCTCAACAAGGCCAAGGGCAAGGTCCTGCACATGGGTCGGGGCAATGCCCAGCACAAACACAGCCTGGGTGGGGAATGGGTTGGGAACAGCCCCGAGGAGAAGGACTTGGGGGTGCTGGGTGAGGAGAAGCTCCCCATGAGCCGGCCGTGTGCGCTTGGAGCCCGGAAAGCCCCCGGGATCCTGGGCTGCATCCCCAGAGCGTGAGCAGCAGGGCCAGGGGGGGCATTGTCCCCCTCTGCTCTGCTCTGTGAGACCCCCCCTGCAGTGCTGGGGCCACCTCTGGGGTCCCCAACAGCAGAAGGACACGGAGCTGTTGGAGAGAGTCCAGAGGAGGCCACGGAGATGCTCAGGGGGCTGGAGCAGCTCTGCTCTGGGGACAGGCTGAGAGAGTTGGGGGTGTTCAGCCTGGAGAAGAGAAGGCTCCAGGGAGACCTTGGAGCACCTTCCAGTGCCTGAAGGGGCTCCAGGAAAGCTGGAGAGGGACTGGTGCCAAAGGCAGGGAGTGATGGGACGAGGGGGAACGGGTTCCAAGTGCCAGAGGGGAGATGGAGATGGGATGGGAGGGAGAAATTGTTTGGTGTGAGGGTGGTGAGAGCCTGGCCCAGGGTGCCCAGAGAATCTGTGGCTGCCCCTCCCTGGCAGTGTTGAAGGCCAGGTTGGCTGGGGCTTGGAGCAGCCTGGTGTGGTGGGAGGTGTCCCTGCCCATGGCAGGGGGTGGCACTGGGTGAGCTTTGAGGTCCCTTCCCACCCAAACCAGGCTGGGATTTGATGATTCTAATTTTGGCACACTGCTCTGTGTGCTGTGATTATTTTTTGGTCACATTTATTACATTTTATAAAGTTTGAAATATATTTTCAATATTTTAAGGGCAGCTGCAGTATGGAGGCTGTCGCTCCGAAATGCATTAAAGGGGGTGTGAAGGAAAGGTCTTGGTGGAAACTGAGACTTAATAAAGCCCAAAAGCAAAGAGATTGGAGAGGAAAAAGCAGCTTTCCCCATGCTGAGCTGGAGCCCTCGGAGATGTCCCTGTGGGAGACGGGGGGAGCGGTGGGACTGCAGGATGTGAGTGTTGGGAACAGGCACCGAAACTGGAGACTGGAGATCAATCAAACACGCTCCCAGTCTCATCATAAAAACCAGTCAGACCGGTAGCCAAGCACGTCTGCAATGTGGATCCCAGCACAGGGGCATGAGGAAGGGTCGGTGGCTTTGTCCCCCTGCACGGCAGCAGCACCGAGGTGGTGACAACGCCTCCAAAAAGTGGCTTCTTACCAAAGGTCCTGCTGTTCCCAACCATTTTTGTTTCAGTCTTTGGCTATCGAGGATTTCCTGGAGATGTGAACCTCAGGGTTTGTGCATGGCCAGATGCTCCTCTCCCTTCAGGCTGGTGAAGGAATCGCCATGAGGGCACGAGTCGGCGGAGCTGGGCACAAGCAGGGTGAGAAGGTCCATCAGGAACGTGACAGCAACTGAAATCCTTCATCTCAGCCCAGGGAGGAGCAAGGGTCCAGGCTGCCCCCTGCTCCCTCCCTCCGGCTCCTGCTGCTCCCCCTCTCCCAGCTGCTCTTTCTTATTCCATGCTCACCCCATCTTCCTCCCTTGCAGGTCATTAAAGTCATCTTCAGTGTCACCTTCTGTGCACCCCGAGGGCTGAGCACACTCCAGGTGACTCCAATCTCCTCCCCAACCCCTCACCTTCTGCACTGACCCCTTTGGCAGCTGCTAATGCAGCACAGATACATGATGTGAGCTCAGATTCCTCATCTCTGGTGGCTTTGGTTGTAGTGAGAAGTCCTCCCAGCTCTCCCACTTCTCCAGCTGCCCGGCTTCGGAGCTTGCACGGGCACCAACCAGAAGGTTTAAACCAGAGAGTTTAACCTCAGGGAAATGGATGAGAAGGGATGATGTCCCTCCTGCCATCCCTGCTGTGGTGCAGGTCCTTACAGCAGGACAGGCAGCTGCCTCTGAAGTGTCCCCAGCCAGATCTGTGTGTCCACAGCATTCGGTACCCACAGCCCTACCTTGGCTTTTCCCTGGGAAGTTTCCCCCAGCTGATGCCTCTGCTCCCAGGGGCTCTCCAGGTGCTGCAGTTGCAGCAGAGAATCAGAGTCCCAGACTGGTTTGGGTGGGAAGGGACCTTAAAGCTCACCCAGTGCCACCCCCTGCCATGGGCAGGGACACCTCCCACCACACCAGGGTGCTCCAAGCCCCATCCAACCTGGCCTTCAACACTGCCAGGCAGGGGCAGCCACAGCTTCTCTGGGCACCCTGGGCCAGGCTCTCCCCACCCTCACACCAAACAATTTCTCCCTCCCATCCCATCTCCATCTCCCCTCTGGCACTTGGAACCCGTTCCCCCTCGTCCCATCACTCCCTGCCCTTGGCACCAGTCCCTCTCCAGCTTTCCTGGAGCCCCTTCAGGCACTGGAAGGTGCTCCAAGGTCTCCCCGGTGCCTTCTCTTCTCCAGGCTGAACACCCCCAACTCTCTCAGCCTGTCCCCAGAGCAGAGCTGCTCCAGCCCCCTGAGCATCTCCGTGGCCTCCTCTGGACTCTCTCCAACAGCTCCGTGTCCTTCTGATGTTGGGGACCCCAGAGGTGGCCCCAGCCCTGCCGGGGGGGTCTCACCAGAGTGGAATTTATGTTTGGGTGCTTTAATTCTGCATTTCAAGTTCTCAGGATGAGGCTGTTGTAATTTTTTTCTTCCCAATCACCTTTTTCCTGTGATTTATGGGTTTTTTTAGGGTTTGGTTGCTGTGTTGTCCTTTGGGGGTTGGTTTAATTACCTTGGTTTAATGAGGAAAGCAGTGGTGGTTTCATCTCCTCAGTCACCAGCTCCCAAGGGCTACAGACAGCACGAGGATGAGGAAGGTGTGGGCGTCCTGCCCAGTGCCCATCAGGCTGCTACACCCAAACCACGGGGATTTGGTGTCTCAGCACTCACTGCAATAATTATTTAACCCCAAAAAAAGCATTTCTGACCCTGCAGCTTTCGGATGAAACCTGGAGCCATCCCAGCAGCCTGAATGGGGAAGGGAAGGAGCCAACACAGATTGCTGCAGTTTCATCTTCTGTTTTAAACCAACCTGGTCTTTCCAGCAGCAGGCTGAGGGTTTGGTTTTTTTTTAAGTGTGAAATCTCTTTATTTCTGGAGAAAAAGGAGAACCCAGGAAGGCTCCAGCTTTGCTTTGGGGGCTGGGGAGAGCTCTGCTTCACCCCAGCCTGCTCTGCTGCTTCTGGGCACTGGCTGAGGATACATCTTTGGCTCTCAGAGCTTCAAATACTGATTTTATTTCTTACAGTTTTGTCTTGGAATATACAAACATCCTCTGTTTTCTTTCTTTTAAATCCATCTTGTTTTGCAGAGATGGATCCTCCACTGCTTCTCATGTTTGTTGGCCCAGTGCTGGTGCGGAGGGTTCCTGCCTTGGGGAGAACGTGCTGAGAAAATCCCTTAAGGCCCTGAATTGCAACATAATCCAGCTACAAATCCCACCTGGATTTTGTCAGAGATGATGAGCCCTGACATACCACTGCCAAGCTCCCATGAAGCCTTCAAAGCCTCTGATCTCCTCCGTGGAGACGCTACCGTCAGATCAGGCTCAGCCCCTGCCAAGAGACACCAAACATCTGCTCGGCTGCAGAAGGAGCCACTGGATCAAAGCTCACCTTGCTCCCAATTTTTAATTTCTTTGGTTGAAACCAGCTCCTTGCACAGGTTCTCCCTTGCACGGGGGCTTCGTGGCTTTCCCCACGGTTCCCAAACCTGGATGTCAAGGTGCTGCCAAGCTCCTAGCGATGGTGGCACTGATGCCTGGAGGGAGCAGGGCCAGCAAGGTGACAGCTTGTGGAAGAGCAATAAAATCTGGGGATAACCAAGTATTTGGACCCGACCAGAAATAAGAAACCATCTTTATATTTCAAGTCTTTTTTTTTTCCCATTTGAAAAGTTTCTCCCTAGGTGAGTCTTCTTCTCTGGAGACATTCAAACCCCACTGGGTGCATCCCTGTGTGACTGCTCTGGGTGGTCCTGCTCTGGCAGGGGGTTGGGCAGGGAGAAACTTAATGAGATCCAACAAGAGCAAGTG
>VZRW01011366.1:142566-160910 GCA_013398125.1 Aegotheles bennettii | reverse complement strand
CTCAAGTGCCTCATCAACCCGTTTTTTGAACACCCCCAGGGACAGTGACTCCACCACCTCCCTGGGCAGCCCATTCCAGTGCCCAACCACCCTCCCAGTGAAGAACTTCTTCCTAATCTCCAACCTAAACTTCCCCTGATGGAACTTGAGGCCATTTCCTCTCGTCCTGTCATCAGCAATTTGGGAGAAGAGACCAACCCCAGCCTCACTACAACCTCCCTTTAGGTAGCTGTAGAGGACAATAAGGTCTCCTCTCAGTCTCCTCTTCTCCAGGCTCAATAACCCCAGTTCCCTCAGCTGGTCTCCATAAGGTTTGTTTTCCAGACCTCTCCCCAGCCTCATTGCCCTTCTCTGGACTCGCTCCAGCACCTCAATGTCACTCCATGGCCTCACAAATTGAGCTCCAAAGATGAATGGAGTGGGCAGAATTTGCAGGTGCAGGTAGGGTTTGCTGCTTGGGACACCTGAAGGTCACCCGTTGACATCGGTGGTGGCTGTAGTCAGAGGTAGCTCCCAAAAACCACGAGGCTTAACCAGATGCTGTTTGTTGTCCATCCCCAATGACTCTTCAAATCAATTTTGAGCACGTTTGGTAGAGCAGCGGGGTCTCAGAGGGAAGGGAATCCAATGGGTAAGATGCACAGGCACTGGCAGAAATGCCACGATGGAAGGAAGAGATGAGCTCATGAGTAATTAGTCACTGGCCAGGCTGCATGAGGAAGAGCCTTTCAGCATGCCTCAGCTTGGGAGAACATTCAGGCAAGGCTTGCACTTGATGAGACATGACTTCTGTGGAAAGGAGGCTTAGCCCTGGCACCAGGCATTGAGTCTGTCAACCCCAGGCCTGTTCTTGTTTGGTGTAAATCTTTGGGTCTTGGTTTCAGCAAGGGTGTTGCTGCAGGCCAGCTGGAAGGGTGGGAGTTGGGGTGTCCTCAGCTTTCTTGCCAGATGCTTTGAAAACGTGGTTTGTACGGAGCTGCTCTGCTCCTGGCTCATCCCAAAGGTCTCCAGAGCCAGTGTGGACATGGTGTGTGTTGGCTGCATGGTGTTTGGTGTAAAACATTGGGAGGGTGTGCAAAGGGGAAACTGTTGCTCTTGCACTATGTCTCTGCCAGAGGCCGAACAGAAGATGAGAGGACCTTTACTCTGACCCAACCTGTGGTCCTGTTTGCGCTCTCAATGAATAAAATACCAAGAGGGACACGAGGCGTAGCTCGTCCTCTCCAGTATGGTCTTTGTCCAGGGTGAGAGAACCCAAACTGGGTCATGCCATGGGGATGAAGACCCACACATGCAGCTGCAGATGTTTTTCTTGCTAAATCACCCACTTTTAAGTGCACAGTGTCACTGCTCCGCTCCAGCCGCGGTGGGGAAGAGGCTGAGGAGCTATGTCCATCACAGCTGTGGGTGGTGAAGACACAGCAGGAGGAAAATGCGAGAAGCAATCCCATGTGTGGGTCTGGCATGTGGGGCTGTGAACGTTTGCTGAGGGCTGCCAGAGCATGAGACAAGACAAAAGCTGCCCACCCTCTGGAAAGCATGGCTCCACATGCCATTAGCATACTCTAAGATGATGATAGATCTTCTTTGTCACCTCCTTGGTCTTAGCTCTGTACTTTTAGAGTTGGAGGAATCTCTGTTTCATTACCTGCTGGGCTGCTGGTCTTCTTGTTTATTCTTCAAAAGGAAGAAAATGATATGTGCCAGAGCTTAAACTTTAAAAAATAAAAATCCAGACTTGGGAAACAACCACTTGGAGGTAGAATGAACCTCGACAAGAAAATATTTGTCTTCCACCTTATTCTGAGGCTGGGTGGGAGTAAAGTACAAGGAGAAGACAGGGCAAATTTTACTTTCTTTTAATTTCAAATATATTCCAAAAGCAGAGCAGTTGGAATTTCTTTTTTTTTTTAAGTTGCTTTGCCAAGTTTGGTTGGAGCTGAAAACCAGCTGAAAACCTCACCTTGGTGGATGTGGGATGGAGGCAGGAATGCGTTTATCTTATTTATTTACCTATTTTTACCGGTGAGGCCCTGGGGCAAAACAGCAAAGCGTGGCTGTGTTGCCTGCTGCGTGCAAGGAAGAAGAATGCTCTTCCCTCAAATGCTCTTTCCCAGCACTGACAAGATCAGCAGCAAAGATAGGTGATTGAGTCAGCAGTGCAGATGCCATCAAACGCCTGCTGGATTCCCATGTATGAATCAGAGCAGCCAAGTGTCAGGGCCTCATATCCTGCCTCTCCTGATAAGAGTGCAGGTACCTCCGAGGAGACAAAACACGGCGAAATCCTGCCTGTTGCGAGCACCAGCAGGAAAATATATTGGCAAAACCAGTGATGCAGCATGTCTGTATGCACACAGACGTGTGAATATAGAAATAGGACTGTTTTCTGTTTGTGTTAACCCCTGTTAGACCAGTGAGAGCAGCATGTGCCACCAGGCTGGGTGCTGGTTGCTTACTCTACAGGTTTTTCCGTTGTGTTGTATCCGTGGGGAGGAAGGGGATTGGCTTCATTTGACTTTCTGACCATGTGTTTACCTCCAAAATCAGCTTCATTTCCAGACTTAAAGTTTTTCCCTTTTGGTTCGCTGTGAAAATGATATGCAGAAGGGAAACCCTTTATCCCCAGAAGTTTTCTGCTTCTCCCTCCTTGGACTTGGTGACCTTGGAGGTCCCTTCCAACCATAATGATTCTATGATTCTATAAGACTTTTCCATCCCCAACTACTGGTTTTGAAGGCACAGACCATAGCCTGATCAGTGACAGCATTTCCTTCTATTGTTTGGTGGGGGCAGCTTCTGGCTCCATCCACAAGAGTTCCGTGCAGCTGCTGGCTTTTGCATCAGCTGCCTCCTTTCTCCTGACCCCAGGGGACCATCTGTGTCCTGTTCCTGCCACAGTCCCACTTCTGGACCCAGCCTGGAAGGCCTCGGTGGGAAAGGAGGAGGCTTGCAATGGTGTGGTTTATATCTAATAAAAAAAGGTACAAAAGTGAAATTTTGCAAAGATCTGGCTGTGTTGTCCCCAAGGGATGGTGTGGAGTTGTTTAAAAGACAGTTAGGCTACTGTGGTAGGGGTGGAGAAGGAGAATTTTCATCCAAATCCCTCTTTTTAGGGGCTTGTTTGTTCCTTCAGGTTTTTCTTCACCAGAGACTACGGAAGTTGTGGTTGCCCATCTGTAGATTTGAGGGAAAGCTTGTTCAGATCCACCACCCCAAGCTACATCACAAATCTCACTGCAGAAATACAGAGCCTGGACATTAATAATTAGCAGCTTGCACAATAAAGGGCCAGAATATTTCACGCATGACACAACAGCTTTCGATCCAGCTGATGCTGTACAGAGATCTGTGGGAAAGTTCTGTGCAGCCAAGTTGGAGAAGTTTTTGCTCCCGTTTGTGCCTTTTGAAGGGGAAGAAAATGGGAAGGAAAAACCAGGTTGCATCCCAAAAGTGTTCACTAAGGCTCAAGCACTGGGGTTTTAAGGTGCCCCCCTCCTCATTATAAAATGTTTGTATGTGCTGACAGAAAATGATGTGAATTAATAGATATCCTTTCCCTGCTTCCCACATCTTCAGATCGCTCCCATTCAGTTGAGCTGTCTCCACACAAAAAAGATCTTCTGGACTGTGATGGAACTTGGGGAATGTCAGTCCCCAGGGGTGCGCGTCCCTGGGGTTTGAGGGTGGATGGTAAGAGCTTTGGGCTGTGAGATGACAAATGTAACTTCACAGTTGCTCCTTCATGCTCCAGCAAAGGTGTGTTTTGGGTGTTGGTATTTCCCAGCAACGATGCTGAGATCTTGCTAGCTCTTACATGATTCTTTTTTTGGTGCAGTTAAAAGTAATTGGAGGGCTGGTGGTATTATGAACAACTGTATCCACCTAGGAAATTATGACCTTGGATTTATTAAATCAAATAATATCAAGATTAAGAGTGAAAATAGCTGAGCTTGTCAGTCACAAGGAATTGTGTTGCAGCCTGGGCTCAAATCCATCACCTGAAATCAGGCGACTCTGGCAGGGTATTGTGCATTCATCAGCAAAAGACATCACAGTGAGATCATTTAACTGTAATTCATCAATTTTCCAGGCTAGTCAATTAAATGGGGGCTGGAGAGACGATGAAGGAGATGATTCTGCCTGTTCTAATGAGTCTTTGGCCACCTGAGGACATTTTTTGCTCGTTGCTCTGTTGTGTTTCATAGAATCCCAGACTGTTTTGGGTTGGAAGGGACCTTAAAGCTCATCTCATTCCAACCCCTCTGCTGTGGGCAGGGACACCTCCCACTAGACCAGGTTGCTCCAAGCCCCATCCAACCTGGCCTTCAACACTGCCAGGCAGGGGCATCCACAACCTCTCTGGGTAACCTGGGCCAGTGTTTCATGTTGCCTTGAAGGCCCATCAGGAGGAAAGCCCAGACCAGCAATGCACTGCTGTTAGTGGCCCTGGTTTTTCATGTCGTGTCTGCACACTGTTCATGGGAAGACTTCACCATGCACTGAGCCATGCTGATTACAGGAGAAGAGGGTGGGGACACTGGTAGCTGTGTACTGGCAACCATCACATGCCCAAACACAAGTTCTCACCCTGTGACTGTTAATGAGGAAATATGCATCATATAAATCTTATTTTTTGAGTGCAAAGTAGGTTGTTATCAGAGCATAGGCTGTGTTTCCTGTTGAATTTACATAAAACTTTGAACTCCTTGTGTCTTGGCAGTACCTTGAAGTAGGAGTGCTGGTTTCTGTGCTCTTTCCTTGCTGTCCAGGTCAACCTTGTGACTATGTAAACTGCATGGCAATCTCATGACTGCAGCGCTTCCTCAAAGTGAGGAACCTTCAAGTGGTACAGCTCTCATCACTCTTCCAAGCCTTCTTAAAAGGAAAACATAATCATAATGGTGGTGAAAAGAGAGGACTTAAAGAATTAAAGAGATTCATGAGTTAGAGCTTTTCCTCTCCATGGTTTGTCAGTGGCCTGTGCCTGACTTAACCATGGTCTGAAGAGATCTTGGAGAACGTTGGGTGCACATGTTTAAAAATTGCCTGAAGTAAAACTTTGTGCAGCCTGGAGTAAGGGGATGGGTTTTTTCATGTCAGCTCAGCTCTGTTTTTTCCGTGTTTTGGTGGACTCATTGGTGAAGCAGTTTAGGAGGCTGGTGCAACCTCTGCTTCTGCTGTGAGTGGTGCATCTGGCAGCAGCTGCCCTGAGTCCTTGGCAATGGCAGTCTAGTGCTGGCTGATGCAGCCCTTTGTCAGTCCTGAAGAAACTGGGGTAGAGGTTTCTTTATGAATGTGTTATGTGAGACATTTCCCTATTCCTGAGTACATCCAAGCACTGTTTTCTCCAGGAGGTGACACCTATATCTTTAGATTGTTTCATTGCAGATAGCTCACTGCTTGGGATCTCTGCTCGGATCCAAGATGACACTCCCTTGTTTTGCCCTTACAATCAACATCCGTGTTAGTTTTCTTACAAAATGAGACTCAGTCTCATCCAGGTTTCTTATCACCCCATATGTGTGTATGTTTGTGCTGCCCAAATAACTTCTGAACCTGCCAACCTGTTTCAGTCTGACAAAGATACAGGTCTGCAAGGGTAATTAAAGTTGCATAAGTTCATGAAAAACAGGCAGTCAGGCATGAGGAATGGCCCAGGTACTTACTAAGCCTTGGGGAGAGGTGCAGCTCCAGCTTGTGTGAGTGGATACCAGACAGTCCCCACGAGAGAGAGAGATCTTCCAACTGTTTCGGTCATGAGATCCATCAACCAGAGGCAGAGCTTGGCCCCGTTGTTGCCCTGGTAGAGCCCAGGCACATGGATAGCAGACTCTACCTGCAGTAAAATGTCTTCTCAGTTTAAATGTGGTGGTGGTTTGGGCAACTAACCAGGCAGATCTTTGGGTCAGTGTAGCTGCTTGCCTGCTTTCTGGAGAAACACAGCAAAAGACTTCAGCAGATTGAAGGACTCCAGGTCATGAATGTTTCCTCTTAGCTGGGTTTCTCCCAAGTCCTGCTGTTTT
The DNA here is from genome assembly GCA_013398125.1 of Aegotheles bennettii. NCBI lineage: Eukaryota > Metazoa > Chordata > Aves > Caprimulgiformes > Aegothelidae > Aegotheles > Aegotheles bennettii. The sequence goes on along the minus strand of VZRW01011366.1, from coordinate 154,884 downwards.
CTTTCAGCAAAAGCAAGAGAAAAGAATTAATTTGATTTAAATGATAAAATACCTCCAAGGAGATGAAGCAAAAGGAACTGTTAGCAAAAGGAACAGGTGGAGATTAAAAACACATTCTTTCTCTTGCTGTCCCTTACGTTATACATACGTGTAGCCAGACTCCTCCTCCTCGTGTAACATGGGAAAACTAAATTGAAAAGGAGACAATACGAATTGGGATGAAAGGGAAAAACAGAGGATGAGTCAGCTCTACTCCTGCCTATCTGAACCAAGAAGAAGCCTGCTTGGTGCTCATGACAGATATTTTGCAAAACAGATAATGCATGAGATTGATGACAAGCTGTAAGATATACTGCGAGCGGTATGAAAATTGCTGGTAGGTACTTGAATGTCACTGACTGCACAGAATGAATTGTAGGTTGAGTCGCAACAATTTCCCTAAAGCTGTGTATATTAACATACAAATACCAAGGAAGTCCAATCTTTGAATTTTTATCTGCTTCAGCTTGAGAGTCAAATGGGCGCATTACAGAAGTGTCATCCATTTGAGTCAATTGTCACTGCTGCATTTGTGGAAAGGATGCATCTGGGTTTATTGATAATGTTATTGAGGTGCTTAGAGAAACAAGTGTGTTTGGTTTATTCTCCCTTCAGTAACTTATTCTTGTTTCTGGCATTTTGTTAAAATATTTTGTCAATTTTAGTCTCCTCTGGAGATCTCTGCTGAGCAGAGCATTAGTGATGGAGATGCTCTGTACATCCATATCATCTTTCCCCCAAGTGTTTGTTACAACGCTGAATTTGTTTCATGGCTCTCTTGTAAATTTTAAAATCATTTTATTTGTTGGAAGGAAAACTGAGATGGAGAAGAGAATCTAGGAGTCGTGATTTATCAGCCTTCTAGTGAGGAGGCTTAGCTGTTGTTCTTTTTCTTGGTAAAACCACATCAGCTGAAATGCAGGTTAGTGGCCAAAACTTCCTGTTGATCTCCATCGTACCATCACTTCACCCGTTTTACTTCCTCTGCTGCTCTGCTGATCCCTGTCTGTGCAGAGAAGATACAAAATCAGCCTTATACCCACTTGAGAAGTAACTTCATATAGGAGGTTTCAGGTTTGAGGGGCACGTATTTTGGGTTGTAGGCATCTCCTGCTGTCAAAGAACTGCAAGGGAAATTCTGCCTCGTGAAGGGGGAATGTGACTGGGAGCCCTGAATTTCTGCCTTGGGCTCAGCTGGTTTTAAAACTTGCCTTCTAGGAGCTGTGGCCAATGACTTCACCATTTTGCCTTTGTTCCCATCTTTATAAAGAGTTCCTGCACCTAAGGAGGTGGTTGTGAGGATTAGTCATTGGTTTCAAAGCCCTTTGAAGATGGCAAGTGGCGTATAACAGCTCAATGTTTATTAATGGCATGGTTTAGTATGATGAGTTTTTTACAGCTCAGTAGATACACCAGGATGGAGCCTCAGCAAGTTGAAATCTGCATTGCTCCATTGATCTCATCCCAGCTGCACCACCTGATGGCACCTGGTTATCTGGCCCATCATACCTGATCTGCAGGCTGCAGCAGGGAGCCCTCCTTCTCGTTACTCCTCTAGCAAGTTCTCCTTCCGCTGGCCTCCTGCCACAGCACACGCCAAGTTTAAATCTGGTTCTGTGTTTTTGGCTTCGTTCCTTCTAAATGTTTTTGATTTTGTTGGCTTGAACTTGATCCCAGTGGCATCTTTTTATGATGCACTTTATTCAGCTTCTTCCACTGCTTCAAGTGCAATAACGCTCCTAAAGTTCAACCTGGTTTTTTTTAATTAAAAAAAAAGAAAAAGAAAAAATCAAAAAAGACAAAGTAGTCTTGTTCTGTCACTGGTGGGAGAAAGGGAGGATTTTTCTTAATCTTTAAATTTGATTGCATTTAAAACTCAACATAATGGTGTTAGTGGAACACTGCTGTAATCAGGAGGGCAAATTATAGTTTGTTCATGCTCTCTTGGGAGCCAGTACTGGTATTGATCAAACACAAGTGTTGCCATCTGTTGGATGATCTCGAAGCACTTCAGGACTGGTGTGAGAAGACTTGGAGAATGTCTTTCCTCCCTCGATAAGGAAACTGAAGCAACTTTCCAGGCCTCAGACTGAGGTAACGACTGCTGGGGACAACTTCTGATCCATATCAGCAGATTTATTGTGCCAGATCAAATCCCTCCCCACACCAGCTGGAGTGATTCCCATGTTTATTCTCTGGTTTGCCACTGTCACTGACCTCTGCTTTTTGAACTTACACTGTAAAAAGCTTCATTGCCTGGTTCTGTAGTTGATGGGATTTCAAACTGTCGTGGTGGTGTCAGCCTGTGTTTCTGCAGTTCTGGTGAGTTTATAGAGAGGGAGAGAAGGGATGGGAGCAGGTCAGTGTGTGAATATTCTTCCACAAACATTTTAGCAGGAGCAGTTCTGCTCCCCCCTGCCCACCTTTGCTTGCTGATGTTGCTCTTCCTTCGTGCCGCTAATGAAAGCATTGCTAACAACACGGGCATGGCTGCGTGGGCAACTGAACTGCAGAAGTGATCTGGGTTAAAAGAAAATGTTTATTGAAGTAGTTTTTGCCACATTCTTTTTACTTGAGCATCAGCTCTTCCTTTGCATGAGAACAGAAATTAATTTTGTTCCAAGTTCTGAAAACCTGAAGACGTGCTGAATGGATAGAAATTGGTTCTATTTATAGGCTACAGGATTCCTTCGTACAATAAACCAGTTTGTTTTAATCTAAACTATGTATTCAGCACATTTAGCTTCATTTTATTCCATTACAAGTTTTACGTGCCGTTTACCTGCATTCTAATGGGCTTTTAAATTTGTGACATAAATCCTAAGTACAATTAAAAACTCAGACCACTCATTAAGAAACTTCATTTACCATTTTAAACATAAAACGTGTTGACTTGCCTAGTTTATTAATTTTTACGAATGCCCAACTGTAAAAATAGGACAGCTTTCCAGTTTAGCCAAAAGCCTGATTTACAGAGAAATGTGCCTTTGTGGTTCTCCAGCAGCAAAAGTCAGCTTTTTGTTAAGAAAAAAAAAAAGACAAAAAATGCAAAGCAAGACAGTTTAAATCAACCACAGTTGATGTATTTTGCTCTCTGTTTTGTATCAATCAATCCTATAGTCACAGGAGAGAAGGTAGGATGGTTGAGAAAGGATTGATGGGCACGTTAGCGATAAAGTTCCTCAAGGACTGGTCTCAAGACCGGTGTTTATCAATGTATTCATTAATGATATAGCAGCAATTAGTGGGATTTGGAGATGTCATCAAAGGAGGAAAACCAGGACATCCCATCAGAAGAATGAATGACTTTAGGACCATTTGCCTGTAAGCAAATGCAAGCTCTTGTAATGCAAGCTGTGATAGAAAGTTGGGTTTCGTATATTGGAATTGGAATGTATTATTCAACCACAGGGTAATTCTGATGTCCCAGTGACAAAGATACAGGATCACATTTATCAACCAAGTTATTTTCACTAGCGACAAGGAAATGTGAATGCTGCTGCAACAGGTTTTAGTGAGGCATTGTTCAAAATGTACTACGCGTTCCTTGTCCGTGTAGGAGAAAGATTGATTTCGACTGTAAAAGGTGCAGGGGAGGGTGTCTGGGAGAAATGATCTGGAGAGCAGAGAAGCTGGTTCACAGGGCGATTAAAGGAGCCTGGACCGTAAGCCAGTGACAAAAAAAGGCAGAGAAAAATTACATTCCTTCTCTATAAATACACTGGCGTAAATACCAGAGAGGGAGAAGAGTTATTTAAGTGAAATGACAATTCTGGCACAAGAACAAATGGCTCTGAATAAATTTAGGCTGGAAATGAGCAGAATTGCTTCAAACCAAGCAAGGTTCCTGAATAGCCTTTTAATAGAAATTGGGTAACAAGGGCTAAAAACCTGATTACTGTGAAGATGGAGCCTGATAAATGTATTAATGGGATTATGCAGTGTGGTTGACTTCAGTATTAAGGGATCAGACTCAGGATTTCCGGTCCCATGCTTTTGTCCATACACTTAAGAATCCTACAGGTACAAGAAAAAAACCAGAAAGTTTTCATTTTAAGAAGTATTTTAATACTAATTCAGCTTTCAGTTGGTTTCTCTGTTTCTAATCCACTAATAATCGAGTGAACTGTGGAAAGAAGGAAGTACTTTTCTGTACTGGGAAAAAGCAGCAGCTGGCAACTCTTTCCCTGTTTTAGTGGTTGGTTTTGGCAGCAGGTCTGTGCTGCTTAGACTTTTTCTTTTTACTTTAGAGCATTTTGGTACATTATAGTAAAGTTAGGCCTTGAAATAGATTGTGCTCCGAACAGTGACGATTATTTTTTATTATTTAACTTTGTAATAATGCTTTTTTAAAAAACCTGCAGCACTTAATGCACACTGGTGTTTATTATCGATCTCGCTGTCCTCTTCATCAATCCCCATTTTCCCCCCTTCACGAACAGTCCCCGGATTTCTTGTCGCTTTGCTAAAATTCCAATAAAAAAGGCCAACTGCCTTTTTGTCAGAAGAAACCGGTTACTTTATCGAGGATGGGTGCCAAGCTATTTTAGCACAATGTAACTCTGATCTCATGAAGCACTTTACACTCTGTAGTTCCATGCCTTTTGTGTTTTGATTCAGACTCTGTTCTCAAGTCGTGTCTGCAGTTGATAGCTGCGGCTTCCCCAGGTGCTGCTGCCTGTACACTCCTTCCCTAAGCAGGAATATTCTTCATAGAGGTCTCAGCCATTTGGGAGAGATGCTGGTTGATGTAGGTGGGTATTGATGGGATGTTGTGTGGTTACAGGAGAACATCACACACGCACTCGGCACTTTCAGATGTGTGCTGTGGGACGAGAAGGTTCATTCCAGCACTTCTAAGCTTTTGTTCTGAAGATTTCTGAATTTTAGTTGTGGACTAAAGGACTAAAACCACTTTGTTAGAAGTCTTTTCTAGCAGATGTAACATTTTGGCAGCCTGGAACAGAGCGCACCAAATTCTGCTCTTGTGGGACCCCCCCTGCAGTGCTGGGGCCACCTCTGGGGCCCCAACATCAGAAGGACACGGAGCTGTTGGAGAGAGTCCAGAGGAGGCCACGGAGATGCTCAGGGGGCTGGAGCAGCTCTGCTCTGGGGACAGGCTGAGAGAGTTGGGGGTGTTCAGCCTGGAGAAGAGAAGGCACCGGGGAGACCTTGGAGCACCTTCCAGTGCCTGAAGGGGCTCCAGGAAAGCTGGAGAGGGACTGGTGCCAAGGGCAGGCAGTGATGGGACGAGGGGGAACGGGTTCCAAGTGCCAGAGGGGAGATGGAGATGGGATGGGAGGGAGAAATTGTTTGGTGTGAGGGTGGTGAGAGCCTGGCCCAGGGTGCCCAGAGAAGCTGTGGCTGCCCCTGCCTGGCAGTGTTGAAGGCCAGGTTGGCTGGGGCTTGGAGCACCCTGGTGTGGTGGGAGGTGTCCCTGCCCATCGCAGGGGTTGGGACTGGATGAGCTTCGAGGTCCCTTCCCACCCAAACCATTCTGTGGTTCAATGAAGCAGTGTAGCTGACTTTCTGCTGGCTGGGAAAATTGCAGGCAGACTCTCTCATAGCCAACCCTGCCTTCACCCCTTCCTTCTGTGCACTCCTCATTACTCAACAGCAAGGCAGCGTCTGTGTTCAGTGTGGGGGCTTGATGGTGACTATCTCCAATCTCCAGCATGTTCTCATTGCTTCCCTAAGTGTGCTCTTTATTTGCCTCCTCTATTTAGGACACAAATGGCAGATGGTTTTTCTTCTTTGGTTTCAAGGTCTTATCATCGAGCCTTTCAGCCATTCAACCCCCTGAGCTTCACAAAGGAGTTCCCTTAATTACCTCAACTTTTCTTTTTGAAATTGAAAACCTTGCAGACCTGCTTTTATTTTGCTTAAACTGAACCGATTTGCAGGAAATAGGCTCGGATTGAGTGATCACAAGCAGCTATTATTACAACATCCTCACTATTTGCCAAAGCCTACAGCAGAATCACCTCTCGTTTGCTCAGCTCCTGTTTTGTACAGAAATCTGTCTGATATTACATCCCGGATTTACAGAGCCCTGATGTTAGTATTTGTTCTTCCTTCTATATCTGGAATTTATGACTCCCTTATCAACCAGTTCCTACGAGTATTTCTTTCTCTCTCTAGTCATTTTTTAAAAGCTCCCTGCACGCATCCAAATTGGACGGTGGGGTCTCCAGCAAACTTCTAACACAATCCCAGCAGACAGCCTTTTACAGCCTTTTCCCAAAGTGACTTTAATCCAAAACGATCTTTTTTTATGCACGCTATCGCTTTGGATTTCTCGCAAACACAGATGATTCACTCAGCTCACAGAAAGAACCACGGAGAAGTGTCCCAAAAGATTATTTAAACAGAGTTTTGGAAGTGGATTTGGGGTTACGTGGGCAGCGTGCACACTCGGGTCTGATTTTAGTTCAGGGATTTGAGGGTGGGTTTTTTGCTTAAGCACCTGTGTGCGTGTTTACCAGCCTCCTTTACTATAACGTGACGACTATAATTTCTAACAGCTTGTTTTTCTGACAGTAGTGTAGGAAGAATTATCCCCAGTTTACATCGTGGTAGCTGAACCCGGGGACAAACGAACCAGCTGGCTTAAATACATGGGTCTCTGTGAGAGGAGTCTGCGTTCCCTGAGCTTTCCATCTTCTCAAGTGCTCTCGGCAATCTGGCAGGTTGTCAAGGCCCCTCAGATTGCGTGGACTTGAGGGTGAGCTGAAGTGCTGGAATATCGCAGCCTTGAGTCTGGTGCAACAACACACACGCTGAAAATGATGCTTTTGTACTTTACTAAACTGCTTGTTTTGCAGTCGCTTTTCATTTAAGTTTAGACAGTGCTGGGTGCTTTATTTTATAAAGTGCTTTTGGCAGTACAAGAGTGTAATGCCTGAGCTACGCTACGGTTACAATATGTAGGTGTTTGGGGATGATGTTATATATACAAATGAAACAATTGTTTCTTTTTAACTCCTCTTTAAATGTAGTTTGAATTCTGGAATATTTAGTAGAGCAGAATAGGCTGTTGCTTGCCAGTTTTTTCATACCAGTGGTTACCAGATGCTTCAGTATTTATAACCTCACCATCTGTTCCACGGTGGAGTTTGGGGGCAGTCTAGGTATTCGGATGTGTCTTCTTTCTTGGGTATCTCTGGGAAACTTCAAAGCATCTGTTTTGAGATGAAGGGGAAGCAGGGTTAGCTGTAACACTCAAGGAATTCAAGGGAATTTCACAGAAATGTAGCTGATCCCTTAGTGCAGCAGGACACGAAAGGGGAAGGAGCCTTAAGCCAAGAGGCAGTGCTGGTATTTTGTGCCGTTACTCAGTCATCATCTCCAAGATCCACTCAGAGTTTTGCTTGGCTGTCACCAGGCTGGGCTGCTGCTTCCTGCTTTGGATCGCGTCTGTCTTAACAGTCACTGAAATTTCCAGGAATATTGCAATATGGGAGTCTCTTCATGGGAGGTTTTCTAATTATTTCTGTAGATTCATTTTATTCAGATACGTTTTAGATATTTTTTTTTTATGCTGGGTGACTAATCTTTCTTTTCTTTATTTTTTTCTTCTTTTAGAATAGCAGAGCTAAGTCTCGCTAAAAAAAGACACAAAAATAGCCCATATGCATTCACTCTCTCTGCTGCACACCCTGTGAGGCTCAGGAGATCAACGACACTGTAGGGCTGGGGAAGCTCGGTTGGTTATTTAGCTCCTTTGCAGTGAGGCCACTCATGCACTGGCTTGTGCGCAACATCTCTCTGTTCTCAAGGTAGCACCGTTGTGAAGGCTGCTGGTGGTAACGTCTCGCTGTTATGTACCTGGTTAGGCTGGATACATGCACACAGAATGGCTCTGTGTGACTCAAAGCGTTTCATTTTTTAGGTAGCTATAAAAATACAAAGGAAGCAAGAGCCAGGTTCACAGAATTACTGCACAATTGCTGTGAGGCAAAGAAAACCCGCTCTACCTTCACCTGCTCACGCTGTGTCTAACTCCACCAAAGCAAGGAGTGATTTGTCAGACTGAAATTGGTTTGCCGGTGGTCTTGGGGGTGGGAGAAACCAAATTTTGGTCAACAAACTACTTGTGAAAAATATTCGCCCGTTGCCAGTAGCAGCTTTTGGTTGCTAATGATCTGGGAGATGTTGGGGGAGGAGGGAAAGCTACATGGCTTTCTACCCATCCTCGGAGCCATCTGGTCTCTCACGGTTTATTTGTAACCACTGTCCTAATCTCTTTTAATTGTTGCTGAAATATGAAAATTACGCTTTTAGGTATTGTGGTTCTCATGCAGAAAATAACAGTGATTATGTATGGTTTTACAAACAAAGCATTTAATTGGTGTATCTAGAATGTTTATGCTTAATCAAACGTGTGGCAGTACAACTTTGACATACTCCAAATGCGATCCACAATATTCCACCTTAAACAAAACCTTCTACCCCATTTCTTGGCTCGTGGTTTTTCTTTCAAATAACTATGTAAAATAAGAAACACGGGAACATGTTTCATTAACATTCATTAACATGGGAACGGGCATTGCTTTTCCTCACCCTGGTTTACAACAAGGCAGTGTCCTCCAGCATCTTGCCAAAAGCTTTCACTCCTTTTATAAACTTACTTTCTTCTGCCATCACAATCTACTTCCCCTGTGCAGGATGCTGAGGGTTCGTTGTTTGCTCTTTGAATCCCAGCTGGGGCTGCACTGGGTCCAAACTACAATTACCATTTGGGAGGGAAAAGTCTTTATGTTCACGTGTCCATCCTTACACTGACTTTTCCTTTCCCAACATGGATACTGCCACCGAGTGTTTCATTTTGTGCTCTAGCCCTTGCTGTGCTTCGTGGCCAGCAGTAGGGTGTATTGTTAGAATACTTCTTGTGCCCATGGAGTCTTCAAAGTGCTTTATTTAAATGCACCAAGATGCCTTCACCTACCGCTGAAGTGAAGCGACTTACGCTGCGATGCCTGGCAGCTGCTCTAACAGCAGGAGCAGGACCAGGCCACTGCTTTTATGACATGAAATAAGGAGGAAAAAAAAAAAAGTAATAAAAAAATCCATATCCATTAAAAACTGCGGGGAGAATGTAAATTGTCAGAACGTAATTACCTAAACTGGAATTTGGCCAGTGTTCCAGATTAACATTTCCTCTCTTGTGAAGCATGCGGTGGGATACCTAATAGCTGAAAGCGCCAGAGTCTCAGCAGGATTAAAAATTGAGCTTTGCTGTGTAGTCATTCCACAGTGGCTGAGAGACATATATGATCTATTTAGCACCTACAGCACCCTGGGGCTGAAAAAGTGACTGAATCCTATGAAATCTGATAGGAGTGTCTGAGGTTGAGCCTGTGGTCTAAAAACATTCCATGAACATTGTAAAATCCGCAGATGGTCCAGCCTCGGTGCTGTCTTCTGTGAAAGGGAGGAGAAAGAGGTTCAAAAAGATTTACCAAAAGGACCACAGCAGGGAAAAGATGAAAGTTCAGGGTTTTCCCCTCAGATTGTTGCTCCCTTGAGGAGCGATGGATGTTTTTCCAAGGTTTATTTCAGGCCGTGGAAGCGTGCCATGGAACTGTGCATTAGCTGGCTCTGAACCTCCTTAATACCTGCTTGAAATGACTGGATGTCATTTACAGCAGATTGGAGATGGCAATGTTGAGAAATCCTTATGAGTAAGTGGGATGAGGAAGAGGGAATTTGGTGTGGGTAAGGAAAAGAGGTAGAGAGGGGACCATTTCAAGTAGAGGACAGGAGGACACAAAGGTGTGATGGCATTCACTGTATTAAAATGCATCTGCCAAATGCAGAGCTACTTAAAAGGTAATTTGAGGTTCCCAGCATGAAATCATAGAATCATAGAATCATTCTGGTTGGAAGGGACCTCCAGGGTCATCAAGTCCAACCTTTATCCCATCATATTCCTGACCATCAGACCATCAGACCATGGCCTCAAGTGCCTCATCAACCCGTTTTTTGAACACCCCCAGGGACGGTGTCTCCACCACCTCCCTGGGCAGCCCATTCCAGTGCCCAACCACCCTCTCAGGAAAGAACTTCTTCCTAATCTCCAACCTAAACTTCCCCTGATGGAACTTGAGGCCATTTCCTCTCATCCTGTCATTAGCAATTCGGGAGAAGAGACCAAATCATACCGAAGTGTCTAAATAAGTTGGTCTGTGAGCAGCAGGACGCACAAAACCATTTTTTTCTTAGATTTTGCCTTTTCCTTACAGCCTTTGACTACCACTTTTCTTCTTTCTCCTCAGGTGCATGCCATCACAGGCCATCACCCCATTTCCCTTACCCACCACCCCCAAACCTCCCTCCTTCTTTCCTTTGGGAAAGCAGGCTGAAAAGCTGGTGGGAGTAGAAGGCTGCTGCTCTGCTAGGAAAGGAGTTATGCAACTTTCTATGCAACTTATTTGCTTGTTTAAACTATCATCCATCATCAATTATATATTCCGCTCATTAGGATCCATTTCNAGATTCTGTGATTCTGTGATTCTGTGATCAATTATATATTCGGCTCATTAGGATCCATTTATGATGTAAAAATTTTACGTGTGTTCTTGGATACTGTATATGAGGATAAAAAAAGCCCAGAGAGCAGAAAGGGTGGAAAATGAAGGTATTTGAACTCAGTGATTTTTCTGTTGGGATATACTGAAGGCAGTTGAGCAGTGGATTTTTGGCTTGGTAGAAGGGAAATGGAAAACTTCCCTTTTACCTGTTACATTAGAATAAGAAGGGTAAGTGCAAAGAGAAGGGGATTAAATCTGAAGCTGTCTTCATCAATATAATGTGTAATAGTGCTTTCTGAAAGACAGGCCTGCCAGATTGGCTGCTGATCCTGAAAGCTTGTTTTCTTCTGGGAGCTGGGAGAAGAATTGTTCTCTTGAGTCATGTCCTGAAGTGTCTGTTCTCCATTTGTATTTCTTCTCCAGCGAGGTCCTGAAGGGAATTTATGGTCTCCCCATTTCCTTGTGCAGGGCTCCAGGTAGAGCGGGGTGGAATATGGAAACCTCAGGCTGTGGTGGAGTGGGAACAGAGGTGTGTGCTAGGACAGTGTGGGTGTGGTTCAGTGATTCGGGTGTTAATTTTGTTTTTATACTGTGCAATGAAGTCATACTCTTGCTTTTTTTCCCCTGAAAAATATAAAGTATTGTTTCTTGGAGCCTTTGAACCTGCAGTGCCAGCTCCTGCCCTTCAGCACAGCGCATTCACTGCTTGCAAGATTGGATTTTGTATTGTTTATCAAAGCGTAGACCTGTGCCTCCCACCTTACCCCCCACTGCTTTTTCATCTCAGTATAAAATTTTCTCCTTGCATTCTTTACACACGTGTAAATGACTGTTAAAAAGTGCAGTGTGTGTGTGTGTGGGGGAAAGTGGTTTCTCAAAGTTTTAAAGTGCTGGTATTTGAATAAAGCTGAGATTCCTGGAGCCTTGTGGCCAGGGACACACCGCAGTTGCCACCTTCTCCACTCCTATAGAGATAAAACCCCCGTTTCTTCCTCTGAAAATTCTCTAATCCCGCAGAAGTTGTTGGTTTGTGTGCTTTGGGTTAGGATTTGGTTCCCATATGATGTGAATGCCTTTCATAGGGTCCCTAAAATAAAGCAATGAAGCAGAGTACTGATTGACTTGGCTTTGTTGTGAGATGCTGACACCATTCCTTGCCTTTTTATTTTATTTCCCCATTGCTTTTTTTCTTTAGCTTCAATCACCACCTGTTGCATGGTACATTCAGTACTTGTTGCCTTAAATTTTACTGAGTTGCTGTGACGTAACCCCATTTAATGCCATTTAATACCTGATATTTGTAAGTACTTTAAAATCCAGAGTGAGTGATCATTTGTGCTGTTAATGCAAACCCTCCAGGCTGGATATTGATGTAATTTTTGTGTCTGTAGTGGTATTTTAGTACCCGCAAGCAGGCTGTCTTTATACCTTTAGATCAGCTTTGCCCACAACAGAGTTGGTTTCACAGCCAGGAGTCACCTGGACGGGTCTCTGGGGAAGCAGGGGCAGCCTTTGCTGTCACCACAATGGTTTGACTCATGGCTGAGGTGTGACAGCTCCACGGGTTCACCCCCAGGTGGGGAAAGGCAGGGCTGAAGGGCTGGAAGGCGACCGCCTGTGCCAGGGCGCTGAGGGGGGGACGGGGTCACCTCATGGCGGCGCCTCAGTGAGGGGAAGGGCGACAGGGGCACGCGCCCGCCTTTAGGCGGGAAAAGCGGCTGCGCGCAGTGCGCATGCGCAGGAGCGG